>JANHFT010003805.1:135794-148323 GCA_032467955.1 Pseudoxenodon macrops
AGCCTTCATTTTTGGCTGTTTTTCACCCTCCGGAGGTTTCAGGAGGCTTCCCTGAAGGCGTTGGAGGGTAAAAAACAGCTCAATGGGCGCATTGAAGTGTTGGGGCATTTTTCTACCCTCCGTAGGCTTCAGGACACTTCCCTGAAGCCCCCAGAGGGTGAAAAACAGCCCAACAGGCAAATCGAAGTCACTTCCGTTTTGCCCATTGGGCAGTTTTTTACCCAATGGAGGCTTCAGGATGCTTTCCTGAAGCCCCTGGAGGGTGAAAAACAGCCCAACAAGCAAACCGGAAGTTCATTCCTGAACCTCCGGTTTGCCCGTAGGGTTGTTTTTTGCCTTCCCTGGAGCCTCGGGGGTGAAAAACAGTTCAAGAGGCAAAACAGAAGTCCCGTTGGGCCGTTTTTCACCCTATAGAGGCTTCAGGAAACCCTCCTGACCCCTATGGAAGGTGAAAAACGGCCCAATGGGGGGGCATGTGTGCATGCGCAATGCAGTGTGCGTGGGGGTGTTGTGTGCTGGCACGCGTGCGCGCACTAGCACACGCTGCCATTTTTGCCGCACAAGAAGAAAAAGGTTAGCTATCACTGTCATAAAACATGAGTTTCATTTCTTTCTTCCTTTTCTAGGTAAAAATGTTTCTAGGTAAAAACAATTGTACCTAGTTGCCATAACAAGAAAAGAAATACTTCAAGTATTGAAGAAATATACAGCTCTTTCAGGTCTTATATAAAATGCAGATTCACAGGATCTGGTTTAATTACAGGAAAAGAACCTTTTATGAACAACATTAAGAAAACGATTTGCTTGGATAATTGATTCTATGCAATAAAGATGAGTTTGTAAAAAGAAGTATAAGTATCTTAGTGTGGGGGCTAATAAGACCAATGTCAGCCAGAATTCAGGGAGATCCATTACAAAAGCAGGAGGAATGCATCCTTCCCGCTGAGAAAGGATAGCTTCTCAATCTGTTGGAAGTCACAGGTGGGAAAAGAAGCAGAAAGATAAGAAATTTGGAGTTGTTGTATATATGGCTTGAGGTTTCTAGTTGGCCACTGCTTGTTTCCTGCTCTTGTCTGCAGTAAAATATGTTTATTTAAAAGCCACGTTCTTGGAATCTCTGCCTGCTAGCCTTTCAAAACTAGTCTAGATGAAGTTTGATATTTTACAGACTGGGGAGACAATAAAGGATTTGTTCAAGCTGTTAAGTCTCCTTTGAGTTGAATGCCTCCTGGTGCCTTCATGGATATGTCTATCTACTTTCTTGGCAGTAATACAGAAGTGAGTTGCTACTGCTTTTTTCAAGGCATGTTGTGTCTTCCCCATACTAGTTTATAGCCAAGGTCAACTAGGTTTTACCATTTATCTGGGCAATCAAATAGTATATCAGCCTTAAATGAAAATTAAGGTGGTTCACGTACACATTTTGTTTGCCTAGTTTTATGATTAGGCAAAATTATATTCTTCCTACAGCTGCTATGACAGTTGTATTTATTTAAGCAATTTATATGGTACCCACAGTGTTGCAATAATTGTGTGGCTCCATTCTTTATACTTCTGTAAATTGCTCAGACCAAGGAGAAAGGCTGTAGTTAAAAATGCTGGAACAGAAGTAACATAATGTTTTCTCCTTGAATTTACCACTATAACCTGATTATAGCGGAGATGCCTTTACTGCCAGAGTTGGATCAGTCTTGCTTGATTGATGTTCATAATTAAAGTCAGTCACATTATTTATTTTTTTGTTTCATTTTTTATTATGTGTAATTTATTTAGGGTATATAAATATATGGTTGACAAAATCTAAATATACTATCCTTAAAAGCAATTAAAATCAATAATGCATCATTAAATATAAACCCCAGCATCTGTTATCTTGCTGTTCTGGACTTTAAAAAGTATTCAGTCATTTTTGTTTAAATAACAGTTCCTGCATATTTCTGTCAGGGTCATTTTGCTTACACTGAACAATTATGGACTTGTCATCTTCCTTTTTTTCCTCATGGCTGTCACCATACCACACTGTCGCCTTCCTTGTTTCCTCCTTCATCCTGTCCAACACTTGCCAACATCATCCCTACAACAACAGGCAATCCTACCAATCTTTCATTCCAATCTCTTGCCACCATTGCTCCTTCAGTCTGTTCAATCTTTTTCTTCTCCCTGTCCTTCTACCTCCAACCATAACTGACTGACTTTATCCACTTAACAGTTTTTGACCAATTATAGTCATCTTCAATTCATCCCTCACTAAGTGTCTGTTCCTGTTGGTCTTGAGGTCAATTCCTGCAAGCAGCTTCATGGGTCCAATCCCTCTATGAAACTTTTTTTTTTCAAATCCACCATATTCATTTGGTTTTTCTCCTCGTCTGCCCAATCTTTTTCAATTCTGGGGTGTCCTCCAGAACATCATCTAGGAACAGGTTTCATGGATGCTTGTACACTGACACACATATGTGCATGAGTGCATGCACACACATAGACACAGAGAATTATATTGAGATCTTGCAAGTTTAGTACAAGTCTTAAGATAAATTTAATTTCAACTTTTTAAAAGTACATTTTAGGTCTTTGCTTTTCTGTGTAAAGCTTAGTTATATTCTGTAAACAATTCTTTTTCTTAAATGTTATTAAGCATTATTAAGAAATAAAGAAGACAAATAGGGAAAAAAGCAAGAAAAATGTGAAGTGATTAAATGGAAGTTTTTCAGCATCAGTTTGTTAGATAGGAATTGCTGATGTTTCAGACTTTCATAACTTAACTATTATCTCATTGTTAAAATACAATTAATAAATACCAATGGCAATTCTTGACTCAATGTAAATCATGAAGTGATAAAAAAATTACAGTAATTTCTTTCTGAACAATGAATAATATATCCTAATTTAACAGGTCATTGAAAATTACATTATTAAGACTTCATAAGAAGAGAAAACTAAATTTTGCATCTGATATAAGCTATTATAAAGAATTAAATTCTGTATCAAATTTAATTTTTAAATACATGCTGTTTTGGATATTAAACTATTTACAGTATTTCCACAATTTAATTAGTCAATGTTTAGAAGAAACTTTATGTACTTTCAATTAAGTATAAAGAATTCTTGCAGCAAGTGCGATGTATAATGTTAGTTGGGTATATTTTGCAAGGATATAAGATTTATTTTTTTTACAAAAATAGAGAAGAGGAAAAGGAAATTCAGCCTTTAGAAATTGTTTTATTCCATTATAAATAATTTTATAAAATCTTGAACTTTACAACATTTTTACAAAATATGGAGAAATTATTCCATTTGATAATTAACATTCCAACAAGTTTTAGAAAGTGAATTGCCCTTTTCAGCAATCAATGCTAGAATAATATAAAAAATAATTTAATATAAATATATACATAAATTTATTATAATAGTTTTTCCTAATAAAAATATTTATAGTAAATGTAATATTGTCTTCTTGAAATCACAATGATTGCCTATCAAGTATTATATTTAGAATTTAATCATATAATTTTTCAATTCATGCTCTGAATTTTGTGTTAAAAGATTTTCAAATTTAATCAAGCATTTGTTTCACCTCTTTTTTGTAGTTCTTTTAAAACTATGCTGTAGAATTGAATATATTGAAACCAATTAGATGGCCTGGCAATTCCAAAGAAGAATAATTCCAAAGATTTCATTTTTGTCTTATTAATAATTGTAGGAAGTAAATCCACCCCTCTCCTAGAAAATGAAATCCTAGGAAATGTTTTAAAAGGCAGCATATTATATTTCCCTGGATGGCAGAAAAGGAGAAATCTGTTTTAAAGACAAAGCAGCTTTCTGCAGGTCCCTGCCTCCCACCACCCTTCAGCTCCAGGGTGATGGGATTAAGTCATGGCCCTCAGGACATGATAGGATTAACTCACCTCATGGCACTTTAGCAAGGCACAGCCAAGCCTGACAAAGGACAGCCTACACAGTTGACTAAGACCCCCGCCCCATGGGAGTCTGACCACCAATCAGGCCAATTTTTATACAGGAGCAGAAAGCTCAGAGGTGGAGCCCAACAGAGGGCATAAAAACTCAGGCACTCCCAGTAACCCTTTCCTTTTTTCCCTGGTGGTCTTGGAACATGTGATTGCTTCTTCCCCAGGACCTAAAACATGAGGTCCTGCTGTCCACTATTAAATCATCTTTCCAAGCAGTCTCCATGTTTCCAGTATTTTCTTCCCCACTTGGAACAGAACCTAGATGGACATTTCCTCCAACACCTACGACATGGAATGGTATTCATTAATATTATCAGCTTTATTTTACTGCTATGAAATTTAGATTCTTGAATTTAAACTAAGGTTTCAAACACACTAAGAACCTTAACCACCAACTTCCAAGTAACTACTTAACACCTTGACTCACAATGTCTTCAGCTAGCTAATATACCCCGGTATCTTATCCTAACTAGACTATCAAAAGTAAACTCATAAACATGAATCATTTATCTTTAAAAAAAATAGTGACAGGAAAATCGGATGACTCATTCCCTTATAGTTATGTAACTGCTTCAGTAAACTAAAGCTTGTAAATGTTAATGAGGTTTAGACAGAATTCTAGTCATTTGATACAAAGTCATTTAATATATCTATCCTGTTTCCTTGCGATCTAGCATATGTTCTGCACCCTGCTGGGGCATGAGATTTTGCAAAATTGGGAGTAACATGAGTGAGTTAAGATAAACCATAGATAACTCAATATAAATTTTAGTTAGCAGCTAATCCATAGAATAGTGGAATTGCAGAATTTTAATAAAGAAATACAATTAACACAGAAGCCCCTTGTCTGACATTGTTTTTAGAGTGGAGATATCTAAATCAGGAGTGTCCAACCTTGGCAACTTTAAGACATAAGCACTTTAACTCCCAGTCTTCCTCAGCTATCGTGAATGGCTGGGGGATTCTGGGAGTTGAAGTCCAAGGTTGGACACCCCTCCTTTGGAAGATTTGAGGAGAAGTTTAGAGTGGCATGACATTCAGGATTGCTTGTATCATGGCTACAACTCCAGATGTCCCTAGCTAGCAACTGTGTCCTATTAATAGGAACAAAAATATTTTGGATTATGATTCTAATCACAAGGCAGGTAGGCAATCTACTTGCTTCCATAGTTTCTTACTGGAATCCAAGCAACCTGACCATTTGCACCTGTATAGACTTTCAGGTAGATGCTTGAACAGAGGACATTAAACAAGAATAGTTTTTGGGGTTCCCTGTTTATATGTTAGCAAATTTCTCATGCACTGTTTATGTTTGTGGAGTCAAAAGCCTCATTGAGCTCTATAAAGCTGGTAAACACTTTCTTGCCCTTACTTACTTGTTTTGTTATGAAATGGTGTAGAAGAAAACAATGGAGCACTCTGGTCTGAATTTTATACTAGTAGACCATTGGTATCAAACGTGTTGTGTCACATTGTTGTCATGTGACATTTTGTGACATTTTCCCCATCCACAGAGCTGGGTGTGGCCTTTACGTGACGCATTTGACCCATAGGCCACCAGTTTGACACCCCTGTACTAGTCACTAAATGAAAAGAGATTTCCTTAGAGGTATTTCAAAGAGCTAATTTGGTCTAGCTGCTAAAGCATTAGGCTAAAAATCAGAAGAACTTGAGTTCTAGCCTCACATTAGGCACAAAGGAAGCTGGGTGATACTGGGCCACTCAGTCTCTCTGAACCCTAGGAGAAGACAATGACAAATCACTTCTGCAAAACTTTTCCAAGAAAACGGCAAGGGCTACTCCAGACAATTTCCAGAAGTCAAAGCAAAACAAAAAATAAATATGATCTCAAGGGTAGGAAAGGAGGTACTTCAAACTTATATTGTGTTTAGGAAAAGCTAATTCATCACCTATAGCAACATTTTGAAGGAAAAAAATAGTGAATGTCAGAACTGACAACTTGAGCTTCAGGTTTAACCTCACTTTGCTAAATGCCAGCCTGCCATAAATTATGGTGGGGGAGAGGAGGACAAAATTACTGGAATCAAGGAGAAGGAAAGAAATTACTCATTGTATCATCCTGAGACATCAACTCATTGCTACAAGGCCAGAGTCCTAGGAGGGAAAATGCACCATCTCCGCCCCTAGCCTGCCAGTGCAGAGATGTTACAAAAATAAATCCTTTCAATGTAACTGGACGATAGACAGATAAAAAGGGTGAGGACAGGGAAAAGGGAAAGTTATCTAGGGGACCTTCATGCTCAAACTTCAGTTCTGGCTTTGCAATACTGTAACCACTTGGTCTTTAGCAGTGGTGGGTTTCTACCAGCTTTATTATCAATTTGCTGAGCACACAATTCACATGCACACTTTTTCCGCGTGTGCACAGTTTATGAGAAAATACAACATCCACCTTGATAACAAGGCAAGGAGCAAGGAAAACAGCTGTGGAGTGGCAATTCAATCTGCCGACCCCAGCTGGGCTTCAGAGGCAGAAATAAAGGTCAGTATGACCCAGGGGCAGGCAGACCGGCCAACTTGCACAGTTACAGAGAACTGGTTCGCTCTCAGCTTGGAATCAGCGCTAATGGTTCGGGAGAATCGGTCCAAACCGGGAGCAACTCACCACTGGTCTTTAGTAAAAGTATATATTTCACACAAATGGAATTGAGGGTCTTTCTTTCCTCAGGATTCAAGTCAGGCCAGGTGTGACATTGAGTATCCATGCCCAGATACTATCAAACATATTTTAAATTGGTGTTCTTGGCCTTTATGAATAAAAAACAGCTGATCCAGCTTTTTGTTGCATACTCTTCTAATTAAGTGGGGCAGGAGGTTGGACTAGAAGACCTCCAAGGTCCCTTCCAACTCTGTTACTCTCTATTCTAATTATTCCCACTGCAAAAAAATCTTTGAGTTGGAGTTGTACAACCTTGTTGATAAAATATAACAAAAGTCAAACAAGTTAAACATGGGAGAAATTGTAAGCAGAGGTAACCCTTGTAACATTTTTCAAAACAATAATATACTTTAATTTGAGATCTTTGGAAATGTCAAACACTCTGGTTTGACAAAGCAGCTTTCGACGTGGCACCATGCCATTCAGCAGTACTTCCCAAAGGCAATAAATGTTTTTAGAGTTGAATGAAAGGACAAAAGGTTCCTATACCAAATTGTAGTCTGAATTCTACATGCCTTAGAATCTTAAGCAACGGTAAGTAACCTTTGCTACTTCTGAAGCCTTAAAGTGGCCCATTGTGCTTCTTCCCTGTTTGCTACTGACATTTTTTTGGAAAACCAGTTAAAAATATACTCTATAAGTTGGTGGCACACAGGAAAAAAAAGATAAATTAAAAGTTCTCTGGATTATAGCGTTTACAATTTATGGATATAAATTTATGGTTCTTCATCTGGAGTGGAAGGGAAGGGAAGGAAAGAAGGAAGGAAGGAAAAGGAAGGAAAGAAAAGAAAGGGAGGAAGAAAGAAAGAAAGAAAGGAAAAGAAAGAAAAAAAAGAAAGAAAGAAAGAAAGAAGGAAGGAAGAAAGAAAGAAAGAAACAGAGAAAGAGAAAGAGAGAAAGAGAAAGAGAGAAAGAGAGAAAGAGAGAAAGAAAGAAAGAGAAAGAAAGATGTTTTGAATTAAATTTTATCTTGTTCTTCTTTGAAAGTTCTGTCTTAGTATATTTATGTGTTTGTATCCAATGTACACTAAAGACATTTACACATGCTGACTTGTATGTATTAGATTTGGGCATGTTGATATGAGAATACAAACATTTATCTCGCGTTTAATTCAGTTAAATGTCCTGCAAGGAAAAATACAAGCTATACATCAAATCAAATGAATGAATCAAAAGATAGAGAAGCACGGGAGATGCAAGGATTTCTCTAGGAAGCTTTGCTACCTCTTAAGTGGATCATACATCTTGCTTTGACATCTCAGTCTTACTATCCACGCAAAGTTGAACACAGTATTTGGTGCATCTTTCTTAGATTGGAGAGATACTATGGCTTGTTCTCTATTGCTCATTCCATTTTACTGCTTGATTTGGCCCATGATATAACTCTTTTGGTGGGAATTTATTTCAGCCAAAGTATATGGAATTATACAAATACAAGCGAAGCTAGATTTAGGACAGCCTTTTACTTTTTCATTTAATGAAACCATTATTAAAATTATAAACAATTAGATTGATCTATAACTTGAGATTTGTTCCAGAGAACACAGGAGGATTAATCTAAGATCATCCAATAATTGCTCATTAAGAATTTGATTTGGACTTTGTTCCAGTCCTGAGACAGTTGAATGACATTTCTCATCAGATTTGTCAACATGAGGATGGTGGAAGATCTCCTCTAAAACACCTGGAGGACAGCTAGATGACAGAAATTGCTATATGTTATGGAGCAAGGGTGTCAAACTCAAGGCCCATGGGCCGGATCTGGCTTGTGGGCTGCTTAAATGTGGCCCTCGGGGCCGCCCTGGAAATAGCAAAGGACTAGTGGTGCCCGGGGCCCATTTTCACTGGTAGAGTTCTGCAGGAGGCCGTCACAGTCAAAAACAGGGCCCGGAGGCCATTTGTGCCCACCCCCACCCCGAGCTCTGTTTTCTCTGGCAGATGGCTATCAAAACAAACTAAAAACAAAACAAAAGCAGAAATGTGTTTTGCATTTGAGCATGCAAGAAGGGACCGGAAAGGAGAAAGGGAAAGACAAAGAAAAAGAAGGGAAGATGGGAAGAGAGCAAGGAAGGAAAAATAAGGAAAGAGGGGAAGGAATAAGAAAAGAGAATAAAGAGGGTAGGAAAAAAGGAAAGGAAAGGAAAGGAAAGGAAAAGAAAGGAAGGAAGGAAGGAAGGAAGGAAGGAAGGAAGGAAGGAAGGAAGGAAGGAAGGAAGGAAGGAAGGAAATAATGACAGTGAGGGAGAGTCTGAGGATAGTTCTGCCTTAGCATTTGGGCACCACAGATGCCCCCGACATGAGTGACGTCAAACTGGCCAGAGTCACCCCAGCCACGTCCCCCGACCACGCCCTACCCCCAACCCCTGAGGTCAAACACAACTCTGATGTGGCCCTCAATAAATTAGAGTTTGACACCCCTGTTATAGAGAATTAACAAGAGAACAGGGCATATAATAGCTGCTTTTGATGTGACAGTTACATATTTTCAGTGATGACTATTTACATCTTTAAAAAGGATCATACAATTTATGATTCATAATCCCTACTCTTGTAATATGTTTTGGAAGGATACAGTATATGGGCATTAGCAACGCTCTCTTTTTCTTTTTTTTAACATTCTGAAGATTGGCACTTCATGATCAATAATCTGCATTAGATGATCTTTGTTAATGGAATCTGCAACACACATCCTATTATTTGTTTAATTATTTATTACATGATTAAATGTTTGCATTTTGTTATTGGTGCAGGGATTGAAAATCAAATTCAGATCCAGACTGAATAATTTACAGGGTTTGCAATGTGTGCATAGAAATAAATAAAAAGTAAAAGAATACATGGTCCCCATAGTATGTATTTTGTTTTGTTTTTGTCTACTAATTAATTACTTAGTATAATTTAAACGATGTGACTAAGATATTAATGGGGTGCTATAAACTAAAACCAGTTCTCGGTGAACCTAGCATGTTTCTGGAAAACAACATTTTTATCATGGGAATTTAGGGTATATTGACTTTGCTGAATTATTGCTGTAAAGCATGAATAATTTTTGGAAAGAAATATATAACTCATTGAATTAAAATAAAGTGTTTTGCTGTAATTGGATGTTAAAGAAACAACACAATACTTACTTATGGAGAGGCAAACGTGTGTTATAATAAAAGCTTTGCTTACATTATGGATGACTAAACAGAATAGCTTCTGGGACAACTAATAAGTATTTGACTATGTTAATTTATGCCACAGTTCTATAAACATTTATAGAGAATTCAGGGACAATTGAATCTACTTTTGAATAGAAAAAAAATTATTCAGAAGGACAATATCATGGTCAAATTGAGAAAGGTTTAGAAGAAATACTTGAGATACTGAATATAATTAATGTATTTCTTGTATATAAAGTATATTCACTGGTCAGTTTTTCCCATTTTCTTGTATTAGAGCTACCTGCTCTAATCTACAAACATCTGGATAACTGCTAGATGGACCAACAGCAGGGGTGAAATACAGCAAGTTCTGACAGGTTCTGGAGAACCGGTAGCGGAAATTTTGAGTAGTTCGGAGAACTGGCAAATACCACCTCTGGCTGGCCCCAGAGTGTGGTGGGAATGGAGATTTTACAATATCCGTCCCTCAGGAGTGTGGTGGGAATGGAGATTTTGCAGTATCCCCTGCCATGCACACCAGGCCAAGCCACGCCGACAGAACTGGTAGTAAAAAAAATTGGATTTCACCACTGAGCAACAGTAGAAGAAAAAGTTATCTCTTTGTAGCCCAAATATGAGTGCCTAGTTCATGCACTCTCTACTAACATAAAACTGTAAACACATACTTAATCACTAGTCACATGCAGTGCTTACATATTCACCCAGAAACAACATGTTAATAGTGCTGTCTGGCTATTTCTAAACATTTTACTAACGAACAGGAAAAATTGAGATATTTAAAACCAAAATTCAAACCATTGAAATAAATGGGGCAGTACCATCTCATGAATTAAGTTAGATTTCTCTACATGTGGCTTTTATTTTTCATGAGGCATTTGTTTACGGGGGAACAATTCTATTCCTATTTCCCCAACAATTCAGGAAAATGGAAACGTACAGTTATAGACAATAATGCATATTTTCTGAAATAAATTGTGGAATATCTTATCTGCAATCCATTACATAATGTATTTAAAAGAAACAGAACTGGCTTTGAATACATATATATATATGGATAATTGAAATGTATGAGAATTTCAGTCAGTTGATCTTGAAGCAAACAAAAACAGTAGTTAAATTGAGCAAAATCTTCATAAACAGGATTAAAGGAATGTAATATTAAAATAATTCAAATGAAATGGGTAATTCTGCGCATCTTTAACTTTCTTTTTCAAATATGTTGATCCATTTATTGAGCAAATAACTGTTCTGTAACCGTCAAAATGAGCAAAAGTCAATCTATAAGAATGTGAAGTACATTCTGCTCTTCACATTTATTTCATGGAGATCAATTTAGATTGTACTGACATTGACAAACATTGAATTCTTCAAACCTTCCTAAGTGAAAATAGAAGATACAGTACTCGAAAAAAGTCAGTGAATTATTTCCTAGTACATGTTGACTGTTTGATGTATTGTCTAATTTAGTAACAATTTTTTCAGCAGAAACTAAAAGTGATGAGAACGTTGACATTAAAAGATTCAGGAATGTTTCAATGGCACATAAGCGGAAATGTCAAAATATTAAACTTGTATTCTGCCCAACTCTCTGGACAGTTCACAACAATCAAATGAAACATTCTAATAATGTAAATAAAAGATGACAAGCACAATGAAGTAAGAGTCTCAGTTTCCCTTTGCAAAGCTACGGGTGCGTAGCTCCTCTATCCTCACTATTCTATTTAGGATAAGATGATTTATAAGTAATATGGAACACTATGCCACATATATTGACTGCTTAGAACAATATTTTATAATCCATGATTATACATAAGAAAAGAAAATACCTGCATTGCTGGATTACTCCAGGTCAAAGATAAGTCTTCCTGCAAAGTTTTACCCATCTAGGGAAATAAATTACTCAAAGAGGTTAACTGTCTCAATGGCATTAGTTGGAATGGAAAAAAGGTAAGCATCACTTTATCATAGTAAGGATACTAAAACTGATATTATGCATGAGGTTTTCCATTGATTAAATGTATATGAATGCATAGGATATAGATTTGAATTTCGTAACCAAAGACCAAGGACTTGAATGTAGTAATGACTAAAGAACTGGGTCTCATCATGCTTTATAGCAGGAATGTCCATATCCTATATTTTGGAAATATTTTGTTCTTCAGACAATAGATTTAGCAACTAGAGTTGAATTTGACTTGCATACCAGTAATTCTATATATAATAAAGCTTAATGATACCTCAAAAGTCTAAAAGGCTTTTGATACCTCAAAAGTTCTAAAAGACAAATGTTAAGGATCTTTCATCTGTCATTATTTAAAAGTAATTTATTTCATGCACTAGATGCAACTGTGGATGTTGATAAAAGTTGGTTTGTATTGCTGAGGACCTTTTTAAATTGGCAATCTCGCTATTGAGAAACAGTAGTAATTGGACAGCCTTGTTGGGAAATCAAATAGGATTGTCTTGGTGAAGATGAGAACAATTAATCAGCTTTCTTCTGGAAGTTGATGGGTTTTTTTAGAAGGTGAAGCTAGACAAAATCACATCAGATACCAGTACAATTAGCCCAGAAGCCTCCCAGGGCTGTGTGCTCTCACCACTTCTCTTTTCTCTATATACCAATGACTGCATCTCAAATGGTCCATCTGTTAAACTACTGAAGTTTGCAGATGATACAACAGTGATCGGTCTCATTCGAGACAATGATGAAACTGCAT
>JANHFT010003806.1:30682-40918 GCA_032467955.1 Pseudoxenodon macrops
AAGAACAATTCAGGTTTTAAATCTATCTGTTGCTGTCTCATTTCTTCTAACCATGTTTTAATTTTCATCCAACATTTTCTTGCTTCAGGGCATGTCCACCACATATGATAATACGATTGAGGCCAGCTGATGGCTATTGTGACTTGTTTTTCAAGGTGTTGCTGGAAAACCCTCTGTAACAACCCCCTCTTTGTGTGTGTGTGTGTGTGTTTGAATTTGAAACACTTTATAACCTTATGAATTATTGAGACACGAGGGAGAGTTTCACCGTTTCCCTTTTCCTGAAATGACATCTAATTTATTCTTGACAATGCTGGTGCTGTTTTTCTTAATTACAGATATGCGGTGGCTTGGTTAATTCATATTGTTGAAGCTTGTTTGAGTCTCTGGTTATGCAAGTAAGTTCTCCTAACTTCTGGGATTGAAGGTGGCACTCTTTGAGTTGGGTTGGCATGGTAGTTTTATACTTCTGGAAATACTCTTTGTGAATAGACTATAAAACGTATTAGATGGGATGCAGAATAGAAGAAAGAAGAAAATACAGATTGGGAGTAGAAAATGACAGTTGCCGGATACTAAATAAACAACCAGCAGAAATCATCACAGGATACTAAGTAAAAGCAATCAACATCAATCATAAGTTAACAAACAATAAAATTACACTCATAAGAAGCTAAGGAAGTAGGTAATAGGAAGATGAAAAGATAAGAAGGATAATAATACAGCTCTACTAAGTGGTTTGACATCCCAGGTAGTGGTGAAATCCAGCAGGTTCTGACAGATTCTGGAGAATGGGTAGCGGAAATTTTGAATAGTTCCGAGAACCGGCAAATACTACCTCTGGCTGACCCCAGAGTGGGGTGGGAATGCAGATTTTGCAGTATCCTTCCCCTGCCACGCTCACCACGCACACCAAGCCACGCCCACAGAACCGGTAGTTAAAAAAATTAGGAATTACCGTATTTTTCTGAGTTCTCCCCCTATTTGGGGCTGATAATATGGGTGCGTCTTATACTCCGAATGTAGCTTTTCAAAGCTTTTTTTTCAGATCTAATGAGGTGAGTGAAGAGTTCTTTGCAGCTTTTTCATTGCTACTCCCTCCAAATAAGCTTTTTTTTCAGTCCTAAGTCTTTGCAGCCTTTTTAAATTGCTATTCCCTCCAAAGAACCTTTTTTTTCTTCAGGTGATAATGATCTTCCCGGCTTTGCATGCTTTGTTAATTGCTTTGCATGCTTTGTTAATTGCTTCTCTCTATCAGCTGTGCTGTAGCAGCTTTTTTTTCAGTTCTAATCAGGGGATAAAATAATGTGCTGAAGCTGACCAGACTAAGGATGCTAGCCAGATGAATACCTGGTAGGCAGATTTTCTTCCCTATTTTCCTCCCAAAAAAACTCAGGTGCGTCTTATACTCCGAAAAATATGGTAGTCCAGAACGCCAGAAAGAATGCATGGACTCTTGGGAAGTTCAAACGTCGGCCCTCCACACTTCAGGAACTCCGCGTTTGTTCCTGATAAATTTTCCTCCCCACAGAGTCTCCTTAAGTCTCATTCCCCAGGTGTGCCTTGTGAAGATGGGCTGGGCACTCTTCTCCCGAGTAGCCTGCTCAGTCTGTACTGTTCACACCTTCTCTCTACTCTCCAAGCCCTTGGATTAGGAGAGGGTGATGCTCTCACCTCGCCTGAGCTCTTGTCTCTCATGTTCATCCTGCCCTTGTTCCTCCCGGCCTACAAGCTCTCCAAATCCTGAAAGACTCTGGCCTTCCCAATTTTTCTTCCGAAGACAACGAAGCCGCCCCCTCAATCACTTGTCGGCTGTCGCAGATTCAGGCTCCGATGGGGGCATGACCTCAATCAATCAATATACACGTTTACCCTGGATAGCGGGGAATCTTTGCGGACACTCAAGATAACGGGAAGCCCACCTGTGACTCTCCTTTGCCTTTGTGTCCCTGGCAGGACAGCAATGGCCAGGTAGCCGGGGGCGGAGTGTCCGTCTACTACTCCCACGTCCTGCAGATGCTTTTCTTCAGCTACAGCCAAGGGAAGTCCTTCGCGGCCACCATCAGCCGAGCTACGTTAGAGGTATTGCACCTCTTTCCCATCAACATCAAGAGGTGAGGCCTTTTCTATCGCCCCTCCCTTCCCTCCCTCCCCTCTGCGAGGCGGGATAGACGCAGAAAAGCCAGGGAGAATTTGGGAAGGGGGGGGAGGGAGGGTCTCGCCTCTGAATTTCCTCTGCTTTGGGGAGGTCTTGTACAGGTAGCCAGTGGTAGGTTGCTGCCGGTTTCAAACTGGTTTGCCCGAACCGGTGGTGGAAATTTCCCCCCGCTCGCCGATCCGGCAGCCACGTCCCTGAGCCGGTCCTCCGTTTGCCGCTGCTTGAAAGTGTCTGGGAAAGAACCCTCTGCGCTCGCGCAAAGCCTTCTACGCATGCGCAGAGGGTTTTTACCCGGATATGACGCGCATGCAAAACGCACACTTCCAACATGATGCAAAACCGGTAAGGTAAAGAGGAACCCACCCCTGCGGGCAGCCCTCGACTTACGACCACAACTGAGCCCCCACATTTCTGTCTCTTTAAGTGAGACATTTTATTAATCCCGTTTTTGCGACCTTAACTTGCCTCGGTTGCTAAGTGAATCACCGCGGTGATAAGTTGGTAACCCGGTCGCTAAGTGGATCTGGCTTCTCCCGTTGTCTTTGCTCGTCAAAAGGCCGCCAATTCTAGGACACGGCGGCCGTCATAAATATGGTTTCCGAGCGTCTGAATTTTGATCATGGAAAGCTGCAAAGGTCGTAATTGTGTCCTAGGTCACTTCTTCTCAGTGATGTCCTAACTTGGAACGGTCGCTAAACGAACCGTGGTAATTCGAGGACTCCCTGTGTTCCTTTTGCAGGCCATTCCTGTCTCCGCTGGGAGTCTGAGAAACCGATGGCTCTCGCTTAACAATCCCTCCTTTCTTAACAGCTCTAACGGGGGCAGCAAGACCTCCCCGGCCCTCTGCCAGTGGTCAGAGGTCATGAACCACCCCGGCCTCTTGTGCTGCGTGCAACAGACCACCGGCGTCCCTCTCGTCATGATGGTCAAGCCCGACACTTTCCTGATCCAAGAGATCAAGACCTTGCCGGCGAAAGCCAAGGTGAGTTCGGCAAGCAGGGGCTTCACCAGGAATGTGAGTGAATGAGGGAGGGGGGCTCTCAAGCAGTTTGAAGACCCGCAGAGCCGGACAAGTCCCCGTGTGGCGCACCGAAAATTGGCTTTTTGAGTCAGGATTGGCAAAGAAACGGCCTGCTACGTACGCCAAGGGGATGGGGTGGGCTTTGATTCAGGATCCAAAGCTTCGGTTCGTTCTGGGTGGCCAGAAGTCCTACTGAGCCTCCTTTGCTTGCCAGCCTTCTTCTTCTTCTCCTCTCTTGCGTGTGTGCGCAATTCAACCTTGGTCCCGTCCCCCCCCTGTGCTTAAGATCCAAGACATGGTGGCCATCCGGCACACGGCCTGCAACGAGCAGCAGCGGACGACCATGATCCTCCTCTGCGAGGACGGCAGCCTGCGGATCTACATGGCGAACGTGGAGAACACTTCCCACTGGCTCCAGCCCGCCCTGCAGCCCAGTAGCGTCGTCAGCATCATGAAGCCTGTTCGGAAACGCAAAGCGGCTGCCATCCGTAAGTTACGGCAAGGGCAGGTTGGACGTTGACCAGAAGGTGGTTTCTCCTCCTCTCTTCTTCCTCCTTCCCTCTCTCCCTCCCTTTTGCTCCCTCCTTCCTCTCTCTCTCTCCCTCCCTCCTTTCTGTTGTTCCTCCTCTCCCCTTCTTCCTTCCCTCCCTCTATCCCTCCTTTTCCTTCTTCCTCTTCTCTCCTTCCTCCCTCTCTCCTTCCCTTATCCTTCTTTCTCCTGCTTCCTCTGTCTCTCCTTCCCTTATCCTCTTCTTCGTCCTCCTTCGTCCTTCTCTCCTCCTTTTCCTCTTCCACATCATCCCTCCTCCTTTTCCTTCTTCTCCCTCCTCTTCCTCCTTCTCCTCTCTCCTTCATCCCTCCCTTTTCTTCCTCTTCCTCCTCCTTTGTCTTTCCTTCCTTCCTCTCCTCTTCCTTTTTCGCCCCCTTCCTCCTCCTCCTCTCTTTCCTCCCTCCGTTTTCCTCTGTGACTCCCTTGTATGATAATTCTCTGGTCACTACTATCCTATCGGCTAGTCCTTTTGCTCTCAAAGACCCTACAGTCCAAAACTAAGGATAGGGAAGGCAGTGAGAGTAATGAGGAAGGAAAGACATGGAGAAAGACAGGCCTCTGGTTAACGTTGTAAACCAGGATTGTTGCATGGTAGAGATTTGACCTGGGCTGAGGGGAAGTCTGAATTTCAGGAAAGGCTTCCCAAAGCAACCACAGCTGCTCTCCCAGTTCCACCCTCTGCTTGATGTCCCGTTCTGTCGCTGCCCTTTTCCCTCCAGCCACACGCAGCTCCACCCAGGTGAACTTCCCCATCGACTTCTTTGAACACAACCAGCAGCTGACAGATGTGGAGTTTGGGGGCAACGACCTCCTGCAGGTCTACAATGCCCAGCAGATCAAGCACCGTCTCAACTCCACCGGCATGTACGTGGCCAACACCAAGGTAGGACCTGGCAGGGGTCAGCAATGGTGAGGAAGCCCCCTCAGCTGCTGGCGGGAGGAGAGGCCGAGCCCTTGGCTTCTCCTGCCTTTTGAGCGGTGCCTGTCCTTTCTCGGTAGCCCGGCGGCTTCACCCTCGAGGTGACCAACAACAACAGCACCATGGTGATGACCGGCATGAGGGTCCAGATCGGGACACAAGCCATCGAGAGAGCTCCTTCCTACCTGGAAGTCTTTGGCCGCACTTTGCAGCTCAACCTCAGCCGCCCCAGGTGGTTCGATTTCCCCTTTACCCGCGAGGAAGCCCTGCAGGCCGACAAGAAGCTGACCATTTTCAGTAAGAGCCCTGATTTTTTGTTGTCTTTGCGGATACCAGTGTCAGACCTGCCCCAGTCAGGTCCCTTAGGAAAGAAAGACCCTCGACTCCATTTGGCTGAACCTTTCTAAAGGCTGCCGGCTGCAGTAAAGTCAGGCTAGATTTTCTCCACGGAAAGGTTGTTCCTGCCCATCCCAGTTTTCCCCCCCCCATGACCAGTTTGCCTTCCGCCAGGGAAGGGCCCTTTAGATATTGTGAGAATCTCTAAGATATTTGGGGCCACATCCACGTTCCAGTCTCAGGGTGCGTGTCCTGGTTTCTTGCTTCCCTGATCTTCATCAAGCTGTCGTTCCCTTCTCCCTATTTCTCAATACACCCCCATAGATTCTTATTAGGGCTGAAGGGGTTGCAAGATTGACCCCCCCACCTCCCTTCTTTTCCCAACTGCAGTCGGGGCCTCTGTGGACCCCGCCGGAGTCACCATGCTGGACGCCGTCAAGATCTACGGCAAGACCAAGGAGCAGTTTGGTTGGCCGGACGAACCTCCGGAAGATTTCCCGACGGCATCCGTCAGCAGCGTCTGCCCCCCAAATCTGAATCAGGGGAACGGGACCGGAGACACGGAGTCGGCGACCCCTGCAGCCGTGGGCGGCACCGTCTTGGAGAGGTAAATAATAGGCCGAAGGTTGGCTTTTAAATTCTGCTCCTCTCGTGTGAAGCCCCTTATCCTGACCCATATTGGAAATCAATTCTAGCATATCCACTCTGCAGGGCATTCTTTAGCAAAGGAATGTCCAACTTGGCAACTTTTAAGACTTGTGGAATTTCAACTCCCTGGGAGTTGAAATTCCACAAGTCTTAAAAGTTGCCCTACTTGGACACCCCTAATTTATCAACTTCCAAATCCTGCAACCTCTTTTCTCAATCCTGCCTTTGCTCGTGTGTTTTGGAGATGCGGAGGCTAGACCAGTTTATGCTCGGCCTGCTCTCCTGTCGAGGATACACCGTCCACTTGCTGGTTATAGCTCCTTCCCCCCCTCCCCTTTAAGTTCCCTTTTTGCTTTTTAAGCCTCTCCTGTTCGTTCCTTCCTCAGCTTGTTCTCCAGGGCAGTTTTGAGGCAAAGAAATCTGAGTCAGGGAAAGGCAGGCGCCAACGCGGGAGGAATTTTGCTGGCTTGGGTTTTGCTCTTGTGTTTAATGGAAAGGGCAGGAGGAGAGACGGAAAAGGAAGGGAGCGATTTAAGAAGAAAAAGGTGTGTGCAGAGCTGAAGTGGAAGGCCCCCTTCTTTAGCTGCAGTTGGGTTTCTTTTCGAAGCAGAATTATCTCTGCCTTGCATGTGCAACTGTTTCCACGCTCGCATGTGCGAAAATGGTCATCCCTGGGATTCCAGGAAAAATTCTATTCGATGTGCTGGAGATGCATCTTTCCGTGAAAATTTGCCAATGTTTCTGTGAAAGTATCTTACTGGGTCGTCCATCTCGTGCACCTTCCATTGGACAGCACCGGTTTTGGAACTCTCCGCCGCTGGAGATTTGTAAAAAAAAAAGAAAAAGCACAATGACTTCGTGGCATTATAAGGGCTCCAAAAATTCAGTGTGACCCAGAAGCTGATTTCCCTAGGTCTCTCTCTCTCTCTCTCTCGCCAAGGTTGGGGTACAGAGAGCTCGTTGCAGGATTCCAATGTCCCACAGAGGACCTGTGTTGGCATCTTGTCTGGCAGATGTGATCTTCAGTGGCTTGTGCCTACGGTCGAGGATTGGACTCTGTCACGTCTCCCACTCCCCGCTGCAACCGATTTTGGTCACCATACTACAGAAAAGATGTTGAGACTTCAGAAAAAACTTCAGAGAAGAGCTTTTGGCCCGTGACGGCCTCCCGCAGCCCTCTTCCAGCAAAAACGGAGCCCGGGGAGACTGCGCGTAGTCCACCTGAGCTCCATTTTCACTGGCAGAGGGCTGCAGGAGGCCATGGTGGCTGAAAACGGAGCACTGTTCGTGGCCCACCCAACCTCCGTTTTTGCTGGCAGAGTCACCACGGGCCGGTCCTTCACTGTTTCCAGGGCAACCCTGAAGGCCGGATCTAAGCGGGCCGCGGGCCGGATTCGGCTCACGGGCCTTGAGTTTGACACACCTGGCCTAGAGGCTTCTCTTCGTTGCTTTTGTGAATGAAGGAATTGGAGCCATTCTGCAAGGAATCACTTTTATTTGGGTCTGGCTTTGCCCACATGCCTCCCTTCCCTCTCTTCCCCCCAATTCCCAGCTCCGTTTAGTTTGCCGACTCCTTTCCTTTGTTGAGTTGCTCTTAGGATGTGTTGTTGTTTTTTTGTTTCCTTCTCAATTCTGGTGTCTGTGAGCTTCGTCTCTTTTCATTTATATCGACCTACGTTATTTTTCTCCCCCTTTTCCTTTCGCTCCCCCCAAAGTCCTGACATTGAATCCTTAACCACCCTGGACCGGTTAGTATCCTGCCTCTCTCTGCACGAATGGTTTTGTGTGACAGAGACGGCTGCCCACTGCTTCCATCCTCCTGGCTGTTCCCCTCCCCCTCTCCGCGTGTTCCTACATCCGTCCGGTTGGTCGGTCGGTCGGTCGAGGATTTTAAAACCATTAACCTCCACTGCGCTGCTTAATAACGGGGGTCCCTTGCATGGCAGATTAAGTCAGCAAAAAAGAGAAAGAAAGAAAGAAACAACCCCTCAGCCGTTCATTTTCCTGCTTGGCTTCCCTCTGGTTCTCTCTGCTCCTGGCTAACTCCTTGCCTGCAGTCTAGGCTTTAAAGAAAAAGAAACGAAGGGCAGAGCTTAACCAGCTTTTGAGAAGGGTGAGGTAGGGGGTGAACCCACAACTTTCCTGCACGTTGTGTGAAGGAAGCCCCTGAGGGGACATGCTGGCTCTGTTTCACTGGCTCACATCCTTCCTGGTTTTTCTAATTTAGAAGGAGATCCCTTTTTTGTAAGTTGTTTTTCATTGCTTGTTTCAGACGCCTGCTAGTTTATGATGGTTTGAGCATTTTAAACAAGGAATTCACTCAACTGCTTGTTGGGTCTCTTTTTTTTCTTTCTTTCTTTCTTTCTTTCTTTCTTTCTTTCTTTCTTTCTCTCTCTCTCTCTCTCTCTCTCTCTCTTTCTTTCTATATTTCTTTCTTCAATTTGTATGGCTGCCATGCTAGTGAACCATGACTAAAACCATCTGCCTTGTTTCTAAAACTGTAGTGAGAGGAGATGAAGTTGAGGTCATGAGAAGGTGTCCCTCAGAAAAGGCAAAGGTTAATGTTAAACTTCTGCATCAATGCACCTGAGTGAAAGTGTGTGTGTGTCTTTCAGAGACAGTTCTTTGGCTGTTGCACTTATACCCCTGAGAATGTTAACGTTCTTGTGGGGTCAACAAGAATTCGGGTTAAACAATCAGTGTGTAGAATGTGCATCACCATCAACAGGCAGTTGAGATTTTGGAGGCATTCACGTTGGCCAGTCTGCAACAATCTCCAAGATACATCTACAAATCAATCCCTTTTTTGGCATAGGTGTGCTTTGATGTCTACACACAGTTGAAGCAACTCTAAATCACACCCTAAGTATCTTTTGCTGCAGTAGGTGAGACACGAGTATGAAACATCCCTGTGTCAGAAAGGGATGTTTCTAACAGCCACTTGGTTATCCAAGGCAAGGTCTTTCCTGTTGAAGAACTAGAACTAGGTGACAGCAACAGGCATGGAAAGACAGGCCTACATTGGAGCACAAAACCTCTCCCTCCCAGATCCTTCAAGAAGGTCTTTCTCTTTAGGGTTAGTTAAATTTGGTTTAGGGGTATAAACTTGCCATAGGTGTATACTACAGGCCACTTAACCAAGCAGAAGAAATAGATGAACTTTCTGCTAATCAGTTAACAAATGTATGCAGGAAACACACCACAGTAGTAATGGGAGACTTAACCATCCCCACTGGGAGACAAACTCTGCCTCAATTGAGAGATCGAACAGGTTCATGACAAACCTAGCTAACAACTTTGTCATCCAAAAGGTAGAGGAAGGAGTGAGAGGGACAGCTATACTCGATCTAATTCTTACTAACAGAGAATAAATGATGCAGGAGGTTGAAGTTGCAGGAACTTTGGGGAAGAGTGACTGTCTCATGTTAGAAGTAAACATAATGCAGACACCAGCAATAGAACATAATCCAACCAGTGTCTTTAAAACAGCCTATTTCAACAAACTTGAAGACAGCTTCAGAAGGATTCCATGGATGAAAATCATGGGAAAAAGAATTCAAGAAGCTTGGGAAAGTCTGAAAATACAATCATAAAAGCCCAGTCCAGCACAATATCACTGAAAAAGAAAAACAAGAAATCCAAAAAGAAACCAGAATAAATGCACAATGAACTCTCTGATAAACTGAAAGACAAAAAGGATTATAAAAAATGGAAAGAGAGACATATACTGTAAATAAGGCAAAATACCAGCATATAGCCCAAATCTGCAAAGACGAAGTCAAAGACTTAGTCTCATCAAGGAGAAAACAACCTATAAATAAGAAGAAATTTCCTGAAAGTGAGAACAATTAACCAGCGGAACTGCTTGTCATCAGAAGTTGTAGGGGCTCCATCACTGGAGGTGTTTAAGAAGAGATGAACAGCCATTTATCTGGAATGGTATAGAGTCTCCTACTTGATCAGGGGGCTGGACTAGAAGACCTCCAAGGTCCCTTCCAACTCTGTTATTCTGATATTCCAACTTTAGTGGTCATCTCTGTTTCTTAGCCAAGGGAGCCAGCATTGTCCAAGACGCTTCTGCAATCAAGTAACCAGAAGGCCTATAGTATATTCGGAGGCTCACAGAACAATGTTACCTTTCCACCGAGTGGAACCTATTTCTCTACTGGCATTTTTCATGCTTTCGAACTGCTAGGTTGGCAGGAGCTGGAGCAAGCAATGGGATCTCACCCCATCATGTGCTGCTTGGGTTTCAAACTGCTGGCCTCCTGGTTGACAAGCCCAGCATCCTAACCATAGGCCACCACGCTCCCTAAGACAGAATAAAAGTGTGATGAAAACAGAACCTCTGACTGGTAGGATCTGGAAGGTTTTCTTCTGGACTACATAAAACATTACAGAGCTTCTCCCCTTTGAAAGGAGTCCAAGGCCATCTCTCCATTAAGGTATACAAATTTAATAAATAAATAAATAAATAAGGTACAAAGAGAGAAATCCTATACAAATGAGGGCTATCAACTTGAAAATAGATGTTTTTTGTTGATTTGTATATTTATTTCTTCAGCTGATTGGGCTGATAAGCTAGTGAACTGAGACTGAAACCG
>JANHFT010003807.1:0-12774 GCA_032467955.1 Pseudoxenodon macrops
CTCAGGTGCTAGCAAATTTTACTGCAAGTGTTCCTATAGATTCATCCACATTTTCTGTTTCTCTTGAAGCAAAAAGCACACACACACACAACAGTTCATTGAGAGTATGAATACACAGAAGGATTTTTTTCTGTAAAGCCGGACTATACTTTGTTTTGTCAAGCATACAACAGACCTGGCATCAGGCTGCTTGTGTACCTGAAAGGGGCAGTTTCATGAATAGCTGATCGACTGACTCCTGTATGGCCCAGGGTCATACTATCTCTGAAAAGTGTAAGAATTTTATCTGGTGTGGGCAGGTAATGTGGCAGTTACTTTACCTCTCTGGCCTTCCTTATCCTCTTATAGAGGAATATCCCATGGAAATGCCCTAGTTTTCCTACTGCATTGTTGTTTTGCACACTCCACAGCATACTTCAAAGTACACAAAGTACGCTTTGTGACAGCATTCCCTTGCAAGCTAGAATGAAAGAGAGCTGAGCATTTCTTCTAGACTAAGACTAATACATTTTTGTTCCAACGTAACACTATTGATAGATTGCTAGGCAGGCAAATGGCCAGAGGCTTCAACAATCACCCCTTCTTCCTTCCAGAGTTTGTCATTTTGTTATTTTTTATTTTTGGATGGTCATTAATTAATCTTACAGACCACTGAAAATTCAGTTCAGTCCCTACAATCTTCAGATGATTTATGAATTACTGGTTAGTGATAGCATGAAGCAAGTTTTCTATACTGCTATTATTCCATTTTTATCTTGTTTTTCCTTATTTTATTGTGGAACAACTTTATGATTATTATAAAAGACTTTAACATTGTTTTTTAATGAAAAAATTACAGAAATCATACTGTAACTACTGATAGCTATAATAAAACTATTCTCCTACCACCATAATTATCTCACTTCATCTACCGTAACTATAAGAATATTATTCATAAACAATGAAGCAATTTCTGCTCTAGAAAGAAACTTCATAGAAAAAGTTACTTACGTTTACAGACAGGAGGTGGATTCCAATCAGTCGCAGTGCATTTGGAAACCTTTCCTGGGCCTCCAAAGACATACCCTTCATCACATATTATCCGAATTTCATCATTGTACATATATTGAGCTTGTATAGATTGAAAACGGCCATTTGTCACTTCTGGCGGGAAACACTGAATTTCTATGGAGGAATATGAATAAAAATAGATGCTCAATCTTTAACACCATTGAACAAGAACATTTATCTGTCCCATTGGTGAAGAAAGATTAGTTGATTGGAAATGACTTTTCATCATTTATTGACCAGTTATTTACACAGTCATTTATTGACCATTGATCCCAGTGATTAATACTGACCACATTGGGGAACCCTGCCCTAAAGCTGCTGCTCTGTTCTCACTTTGCTGCTTAGCTTAATGTGATTTTACAATACTCAGGGGGGGGGAAAGTGAAATTAGCACCCAAATGTAAGAATCACTAATACTGAAGTGATAAGGTGATTTCAGTCTGAAACAAAGATAGCCAACTGATTTGTGGATCAATTCTGCCCTTTACACATATCTTCAAAATAGATTGACTTGCCCCCTTCTGGAACTATCACTCAAATTTTTCTAAAAGAAACAATTACTTTTTCTACACTTTGTGCATTAGACACAAACAATCTTGGTGAATTATGTTCCTCTGTCCAAGAAATGCTACACGAAACAATTCAATCCTATTTGGCCCCACAGTTATTGCTGAGCCATATTACTTATGATGGATTGCAGAAGTAAACGTTTGCCTCAAATGATCTTCAGAAGAATAAGGTCCTTCTTTGAAGAAAGACATTTCTAAGTCTGATCAATTAAGATTAAAGGAAGTATAATATGCCATTTGGCTCTACAAGTTCCAGGAAACCATGAACCCTAAGTTTTTAATTAATCACAGATTATTAAATTGTTGAAATTATAGACTTAGTGGCTCTTTTTAAATTATCCCTTTAAAACTAATTATAGCTAGTTTAGGAAATCAATTCAGTATGATGTAAATAATCCATAGATCTAGAGGAAAATTGAGGAAATGTTTTCTTTAACTTGTTAAAAAAAGGAAGGATGAGTCTTCTAAGACAATGCTTGTTATTCTTGTTCTCTATGTGCCTGATAAAAACGAAATCAAATAAAGACATAGAAAGACTTATTTTCATATTTTACCACAAGGTTTTTAACCAGGTCAGATTGATTGGAGCTGCAATTCTAGGCATGCATAGCAAGAATAATACTATTATAACATTTCAAAGCAGCCATGTGTGAAGTTTCTGAAAGATGCCCTAATTAATTCATGAGCTACGAGCCAAAGTTCAAAAATCCAGTCATTTATTAGGAGCAACATTCTGGCAATACTCAGGTGGAGTCAGAACTGACCTCACATAAAATTATGAGCCCCCATGACCCTATCTCCCTCCTCCTCCCTGGGCATGTCATAAATCACATTCTCCAATGGACCACGTTGGGCTGTAAAACCCACACCCCTCCTGATGACTCAAGTAACCTAGGATACAATCTGTAGAAGGCATGTGTGGAATATAGTTTCAGTTAAGAGCAATCAAGCAGCTCCTTCAGTTCTCTCCCCTTCCTGCTTATGGCAACTTGAAAGCTTTGCAAGTGGACACTATGATCATTAGAAACATATACAAACCTTTACATTGAAGCGTTGTAGCCCATCCATTCTCTGTACATAAGGCATCTGGTCTGTCAAAATAGGTGTATCCTTCACTACAAGAGAATCGTATTCTCTCACCTTCCTTATAAATGACCTTTGTAGATAATATGGTTCCATGTTCCAGGTCTGCGACTGCCTCACAAGTTATTTCTACCATAAAATACAAACAAAAAGGTTTTTTTTCATTAATATTCTCTTAATTTACTTGAATTAAAAAAATGGTGTATTACTAAAAAGATTAAAGAAGAAAGATATTTCTCTGTAATTTTAAGCTCATTTTTCATCCTAATAAGATTCAGCTAGGATCAGGTTGAATAAGTGACCCTTTTCATTGGTCATTGGGATGACCAATAATAAATCTTAATGGCATCTACTATTTCACAATAAAATGAAATGCCTTCAGCCTCAACCAGTGTCTCCATATTAATATGAAACATAAATGGGGAGGGGGCTGAGCACTGAGGCAACCTGCGAAGCAGGATCTGTGGGCTAGACCTCTCTTTTCATGAATAATGACTAAAACTGTACCAGAGGAAGGTGAAGAACTAGTGTGACACAGTGCTACCCAATCCAATCCTTGAAGCCAGCTCAGAAGGTTACCCTGATTAAAAGCCACTAAAATACCAAGGAGAGAAAGGATGGATACATCCTATTCTCACCACAGGTAAGATCAATTCCATTTTAATTCTGTACTCAGGTTTGAAATCTGACTGAAAAAGTTCAGAACTTCCTCCTGGATCTTAATAACCTTCTCCAGGAAAATATTGGGACAATATGGGATAATATTTGTACAGCTAGTAGTAGCTTTTTGTGGAAATAGTACACTGCTGACTCCTTAAGTGAAGGAAGGACCATCTTCTTTCCCAAGTAGGAATATACTACTGCCAGAACCCAACTACGTCTCACCTGACAGGAGACCTTAATTTACAAGGCGGGACATGGATGTATTATACTGATGGCCAAGCTAATGGTCAGGATTAATAGGTTTTACACTCGTCCAGAAAATGAAACTAGATTAAGTCTCAGTTAGTTCCATGGGGCTTCCGTCAAGGTTAAAATGTAGTTGAGAGTGAATCCAAATAATTTATCCAACATATGCCTAGCATATTCTTCACAATCCTCCTTAGGAAAACCTGGGTTGCCTTGAACAAAACCACTAACTTCACTGCTCTTATCACCATGAGATAGATCTTAGTAATAGCTCTAACTCACACTCACTTGGCTTTACTTCTTATCATCCTCCAGTGGTATTCTAGATCTTTCTTCTCCCATTTCACTTAGAAAGTTCCATTTAGAACCAATTTGGGTTCATCAGTTGTCTGAAGCAAACCAAATAGGTCCAGTCTTTCTGTAGTGGGGAACAGCCCATAGAAGTCCAAGCCAATCAAAGACTGAGCCAACCATGACAAAGGAGTGTAATAATCACTTCAACTTACAGTTCACTTAACTTCCCCTCACTCACCTACACATTCTGGAACAGGTGCACTCCAAGTGCCATCAGATGTACAAGTAATTTTATTAGATCCCTTTATTTTGAGCATTCCAAAACATCCAAATATCACTAGATCACCAGATAAAAAATCTTCATTCATTTGAGATTTTGCACCCTGAATAATCCTCACATTTGATGGTGGTGCTATTGGAGGACATTTGTTGACTGCAAATAAAGTAATATTGTGATATAAAGCTAATTAAGAAATGTTTCAGAGTTAGAAAAAAGGAAGCAAGGAGGGAAATGAAACATATCACCAACCATAAATATTTTAAAAATCTGGTAATAATACATGAATAAATAGAGGACTAAAAATTGGAGATAAAGGGGTGAGATGCCATAACTGTCTTTTACTATTCAGTAGTTTAAAGGTTTGGATGAGATGAGGTAATTCTTAACAAATGTAAATATGAAAGAACAATTAGATGGAATAATTAATACAACAATAACATTGAAATTATTTAGATGGGATAGTATGAAACTAACATAATTAATTTTCACAGACACAAACACAAATTTCTTCACTTAGGATATAAAAATTAAATGACAAGTACAGGATGAAGAATTTATTTATTTATAAAATTTATTTGACACCCTTCTCATATCCAATTACTCTGGGTGGCTTTTTACAACATAAAAACATTGAAAAACATTAAAAATCATCCACTACAAAACACAGCAAATAAAAACACTAATGGATAAAATCAAGACGGTAAGATGGCAAGATGGCAAAGAAGGGCGCCAGAAACAGCGGGGGGGGAGGGAAGTATGATGCTCCTCCATTGGGTCCCCAAGCCATGTGGCAGAGTCAGGTCTAAGGCTCTTATGAAACATCACAAGGGTGGGAGACAATTTCATCCCAGGGGGTAAGATGTTCCAGAGGCAGGAACATAGCAGAGAAGGCTCCTGGATCCCACCAGCCAAAATTCTTTAATTAATCTTAAATTGCAAATTAAAAAGAAGCCAAAAATAAGATTTCACACATACACACAAATAATAACTAACTAAAATCATGGTAAATTAAATGAAACTAATCAAATGGTAATACTATTTATTTGGTCAGTAAAATTTTGGGGGGGAAATACAATGCAAAAGTAAAAACCAAATAGATGAGACAAATATTAGTGAAACAAAAATAAAATGACAAATAAAAATGTAACATGTTACATGTTAATATTTAAATATCTGTCTATGTGTTTTAATTATCCGTGCAAGTATAAATCTAAAATATTACAATTTAGGAAGTTATATATATATAAAAAGATGGGTAACATGTATTAAATCTGAAGTAATGAATAAAAGAGAAGAGGTTATATCTATAACTGTCAGCTGCAGCATGCTTGCGCATGCTGGCCAACTAATTTTCAGCTTTGATTTTCGGCCGTTTTTCGTCCTCCTGAAGGTGAAAAACAGCCCTATGGGCAAGTCCTGTTGGGCCGTTTTTCACCCTCTGGAGGGCGAAAAAGGGCCCAATGGGGATGGGTGGGGCACATGCACAGTGCAGTGTGCATGGCGGGGTTCTGTGGTGGCACACATGTGTGCGCTAGTACACACGCGCTGCCATTTTTGGCACGCAAGAAGAAAAAGGTTAGCCATCACTGTTCTAGATGAAAGTTCTTATATAAATTTATGTTTTAAGGACAGAATATAAGCAGACCTATCTCTATACAATTTACAATTTAAGAATGCATGTGACTTCCAAGAGATAATAATGGTAGACTAGGATGTCTCTGGAGGAGTGGAGATAATATTGTGATGAAGACTGATAATTAATTGGATGACAAACCTGAGCCAGCAGAGCTTCCTTGATTAAGGAAAGACCAAGAGACTGCTCACAATGCTCTGGAAGGCTCTTCCATGTGAGGTAACAGGTAGACTTTAAGGTCCTTGCATCTGACTTGTAAATCTGAGTGGCCAGAAGGCTCAGGAAAGTCAAAGAGCTCAGATCCACAGTGGAGCCTTTAAGGACATTGGGTTTCCTTAAAACCTCACTTTCTTAAGCACATTTATATTAAAATTATTTTAAATTAAATTAAAAAAATGTTTTTTGGAATAGCAGAACAGTTAACTACTTGGTGAGTTTGAGTGAGCCTTCATTCTGGATTAAAGATACAAATAAAATAACAATTTTAAAAATGTAATATCAACAGCAAAAAACTTGATGGGAGTTTGCTTTAAATGCTGGTAAGTTCAATTTTTTTAAAATTTTCTTTTGTACTTGGCTGGTTTTCTCTTTCTGAATTACAAATAAATAAAATGGATACTACTGGAAAATCAGCAAACTTGGAAAAGGAAGGAGAGGATTGTTAGACCACCCAAGAAAAAGATGTTCTCTCCAAAGATTAAAAAAAAATATTTGAAAAGTTGGGGAAGAATGTATCTGAATCTGTTAAAAGAGACATGACTACATTTTAAGGCAGATTAGAAGAAAGATTTGTAAATATGAAGGAGGAAGTGAAAGAAGAGATTAAAAAAAAAACCTTAAAGAATCTCTAGGACAGTTGACTGGAGAGGTGAAACAAATAAAAAAATAGAAAATAAAGTAGAAATAATAAACAGAAAAATGGAAAAATAGATTTACACAATCTTGGCACTATTGGAATTAAAGAAGGAAAAGAATTATGCCTGAGATTCAAAGGACCCCAGTGAAGATCAAAAGTAGGTTGTTCAATCTTTACAAAATTTCTGTAATGGAATGGAAATTATATGCAGGCAGAGACAGATAATGTATATGGGATAAGTATACATTATGCAAAGCTAAGAAATGCATTAGTGGATATTCTTGTGTATTTCGTTAGGACAAAGACAAGAAATTAAGATCTCCAGGTTCAACCAATACCAGGTTGAAGATCAACACGGATGTACATAAAGAAGTTCCAATCAGAATACTACCTAAGGGGGGAAATATTTTTGACTGAAAAGCTCAAACATAAAAAGATATCATTTTGTTGAGACAAATTGGAAGGACAGATTTTTAATTTTAAATAATAGAGGTATCAAGCTCCCGAGAAATCAGGAGATGACGCAGCTCAAATGAATATAAAGATGTATTGCAAGCTTAAGCTCTCTATCTGGCCAAGTGACTGTTAGATCGCGCGAGTAAGGAAGACATGAGTCACAGGAACAGTCAGCAATCTTTAATGGCTCCAGGTGGAGGCAATATCCGGACTGCCGGCAGGCTACAGGAAAACCGCTTTTAAGGGATTCCCTGGTCGCCTGCCGGCCACTGATGGTGCTTTAATTTTCCCGCCGCTAGTTTAACCAACCAGCAGCGGTGCATGCAAATGAGGTCCGTGAGGACACAACACTGACTGTTAAGAGAAATGTGTGGGAGATAAGAGAGGCATTCAAGGTGGGTTGGACTTAGATCCTTTATGGGCATGCAGGGGCTTGTGACATATGATGCATTTTACTCCTCCATTGGGCTCAGCCTGGTTATCTCCTACAAGAGGTTTTGACTCATTCAGATTTAAAGTCATGAGATTTCCTAGAAACATTTAAAGAAGACATGGACAACAAGGAGATGACAGAAAAAACTATGCAACAAACACGACAAGAAACTAAGGCACCACGTTAAGACTACAAGTATTGACTTTTTCTGTTTTGGCATATAGACTTTAAATGCCTAACATGAAATATGATGCAAATTCTCCCACCTCAAAAAACACATTTATTTCTTTATTTGAAAAAAATGAAATAATATGTAACTTGTTTGGAAGAAACAGATAGTAGTAGAAATTATTAAAAATATTTAATTTACAAAAATTTAGGTGAATAGTTTAATTCAGTGGGAATCAATAAGATAAATTGAATGGTTTTGAAACTTACAACTAAAGCCAGAAATGATATTGTTTGATAACCATGGCAGTTTGCAGGAATTGAAGTCAATTTTACTACTCTGATCCCTAATAATGTTTTTGAGAGCCTACTTACTTTCACAATGAGGAATCTCATTGGTCCATCCATTTGCTCGACATTCCCGGTAATTATTTTGGCTGAGCATCTTATACCTAATAATTAAAAAAAATAGTGAACTAAACACACTAATACAGCAAAAGAATTATATATCAAATCATATTTTATAATAATTTAGAACATACTGAGAAGATGCATTATTCTAATTATTACTGATCATTCTTGGAAATGTAGAAACAAATTTGGTACTTAGAAAAAGATGAGAAACTTATTATCCCCAAATTTTAAATTTATTTTCCCTTCCAAAACCTTTGAAATTATCACCAAATTCAAAACTACTTCTGGATATACAATATTGCATTTTTAAAACAGAGTTTGATATTCAAGGTTTTTTAAAAAAAAAAAACTTTAAGAGAGAGAGGGGAAAGCGGGGCTGAGGGAGGGAGGAAGAGAGAGGGAGAGGGAGATTCACACAGCACAAAATAATATAAAAGCAACATTGTACATATTAAATAAAGCAAGAATACACTGAGCAGCATGGTGGCTATTGGTAAACATGCTTGTTTCCAATTCAGTAGGTTATTTGTTCAATCCTAGGTAGACGCAGATGATTTTTCCTAGGGCACAAAGAAAAAATAACTGCTACGAATTCTGGGTAGGCATCAGGAACTGAATTTAGCTACCGGTAGTAAGCACTCAGCTTCATCCAGTTGCCCAGACTGTACCCTGAATAGGGACTAAAGAGTCATATAAAGGAAATATTGTATCCCATGGGCCAAAATTCCATGTTTCAAGAAGCACTCGGAACAAAATGTTACAATTTAAAAAAATAACAACAACTCGGTACTAGTACCTCACTGTAATAAAGTACTTTAAAGATTTGTAATGAAAATCCCAGGAATCATTCTCTATATTAGAGCTCCCTCTTGTAGTAAGAGGTATATTAAATGAAAATCAGCAGCTAAAAGATATATGTTATTGATATTACAATTACAATATTTTATAAAATACAAGATATTGCATACCTTATATAAATCTAAAATGTATTAAAATTGTAGTCTGTTTTAACCAGACTAAATGTCTTGCTTGGATGTACAGTACGTATGTCAGTGTACAGTGAAAAGTATAAATGCTCAAAAAGTATAAATGAAACTTTCAATTAATTATCCCTTGTATAGGAGTGCCCTCATGTGGTCCAAATATTTAATGAAGGGATAGATAAGAGATAAAATTTAAGAGCATAATAACATTATGTAGCAACACTGCAGAAAGATGTCTCTTAGAAAAATACATATTATATTCCAGAGAAAACCAGTATGCAATAACGTAAGTTCAGATGAAACAAGGGTGATAATTCTACTTTCAGTCACCAAAATATGGGAGAAGAAAGCAAAAAAAATAATAGACAACAATAATACTGTTGTCTATTTTCACTTATATGGCTATGATATTCGGGTTTCTCACACAAATTCAAAAGTTAAAAAAAAGTGCAGAATTTCTTTTCAGTATTTTATTGGACAAATACAGCTTATGTCTATAAATATTTTAGTAGAAGGTAATTCAACAGTCAATAAAGAAAAATAAGGTCACTTTGAACTACCAATTGAGCTGCTTTGAGTTATAAATTTCAAATGCAGAAATCCCAATATTGTAAAAGAAAAAGGCATGTGATATAAAAGAAAATCAAGATATTACTAAGAAAGCAGTAAAACTTTGATATAAAATACAGTGAAAATTGAAAGTTGCAGTTTGACTGGATCATATCAATTTGATATTATCATTGTTAGCTTGTGGCAAAGGGTGTAAATCTCCTTAAAGATTTATAATTCATCAGATGTCCTCAAATTCAAGCTGCTGCTCCTCCAGGAAAATTATTTATTTTATTATTTTCTGCATTGGATTTTTGACAATTAAAATGCTTGGCCTCCGTTGCATAACACTGTATTTTTCAGCCGTTGCTGCTTTTAACTCTCTGTTTTTAAGTTCCACCAAGTCAAACTTCTATGGACCCCCCAAGACACAAAAACATGACATAGTTCTTCATCCAATTGTGTCATTAGCAGGGAACCTGACATACAACATAGCCAAAGAACTTACAAAAGTTGGACATCTGAGAGAGAAGCAAATATTCCCTTAGCCACAGTGTCGTCAGAAAAATCAAAGTCATAATAAGAGATGAGATTATGGTTTCATTAGCTGTCACAGCACTCTTTATATAAACCCATGGAAATAATCCATGACAGCAATACTCCACAACACACTTGACCTAACTAAATATACTAAGAATGGAATATTCAGAATCATGAACCTCATCAATCTCTGCCAGTACCTTATTTCATTTTGATGGACAAATATACCAACAAATCAGAGGTACAGCCATAGAATCTTCATTCTCTAGACTTATAACAGAGACTGTAATGCAGTGTCTAGAAACTATAGCTACAACACATACAACCAAAATAAGGCTGTGGTATATAGATGACATTTTCTTCATAACATAAAAGGGACAACTAGTGAAGACACATGAAATCATCAACAACATCTTCAAAGGAATTAAATCCACAATGGAAGAAACACACTTCATTTCCTTGATATCCTCATTAGTAGAAGAAATGGCAACAAATTAGAAACACAAATCTGTCAAAAACCACCCACACTAACCAAGTGCTCCACTACTAAAATAATAACCCAACTTCCCATTAAAGAAGCTGTATACTGTACGTACATTATTCAGATGAGCAGAAATATTCTGCAGCAATGCAGAACATGAGAAAAAGAAAGCAGACCATCTATCCATCTTCTAGTAAAATGGATATCTGCACAACTTTATGAAAAAGTGCCTCATCACTCAATCCACTACAGCAAAACCAACAGGGCTATGAAAAAGGATAACATTATCCTATATCAGAAACAATCAACAAAACACAGAATAATGTTTTTAAGGTACAATATGGAAAAGATTGCAATTCGATCTTAAGAGAAAAGAAACACTGCATCAAATTGGTTTGACAGTAAAACCATTTATTCAGAGAACTGGTGCACTCTTCATTGTACTTATTTAAGTGAAGTCTAGGCAGCTACCGTATATAGATGAATGTTTTAACTGGTATTTTTTCACTGAGCCTCTTCTACTTTTATGATTCCAAGAGTGAAGTGTTCCAATACACTTTAGGAGGACTATAGCTAAAAGAAAATCCATGACACTTGAGGATCAAACACTCAGGATTATATTTCCTGAGAATAATTGCATCTGAAGAAATAAGGATTTCATATATAAAATAAAGGAACATGTGGAATTCGATGACTTGTTTATCAGAGTTGAAGACAGCACTCTCATAATCCAGTTGCTTGTACTTGTATAAGTACAAGCATTTTTTTAAAAAAACAGTATGGTATTTATTTAGGTGTTAGCTTTTTACTCCCTAACAAGAACAAGTCCATTATTCTTACTTGAATAGATCTAGAATTTCATTGAATGCCTAACGATGGAAAGGATGCACTTCTGCTAATGTTGAGATGTTTGTTAAATCAGTGTCTACCCTCTTGATGGCCAGACAAGAGCTATATATTACCTTACATCAAACTCTCTTCTTGCCCTAATCTTAAAGTGTCTGCATATGTCTGCATGTATACATATGTGTATGTATGTTCATGTGCATGTGTGTTTATCTTTCCTTTGAAATATGACTCAAAGTATCAAACATACCAAATACTCCTCCCTACTATGTTCCCCAAAAGGAAACCAAAAATTTAGAGTCTAAGTCAACATCTTTATCAGTACACCAAACTGGTGTGTGTGTGCGTGCGCGTGTGCGTGTGTGTGAATAACATGAACTGGGTTTTTTTTTCTCCCTATTATCTCTCTTTGGCTTCTTTTTTCTCTTGTAGACTAGCCACATATCAAGATGTACATGCAGGGAAGAGAGGATTCTGTAGGAAAATGTTACAAACTCCCACACTAGAATACAATATAAATGCATTTATCATTTTGGGATAGAGCTTTTGTTTTCCTTAATACACAGGTTGTATATAATGAATAATTAGAAAGGGGAAAACAATTATAAAAATATTACCCTTCGTTACACGTATAAAGAACACGGGCACCAAAAGTAAAATCCTCTCCAAGGACAAGTTCAAAACTGGCATAATCAGAATCTCCAGGACTGCCACAAGATATTCCTGAAAATTAAAATAAAATGTAGTATAATGCAATATAACAAGAAAATTAACATTTGGGAAGCCCTTAGATTGCCCAGAGCTTGAATCTCCCCTTGCCTATTTCACCTTTCCTATCTCACTGTTATTATGAACGAAACCTGGTCTTACTATTTTCATAATTCCTGCACTCCTGCTTCACCACATTGGTATGCACATTCTGATATTCTGAATGATATGTAATCATATGAAATGCCTTTCATTAAGACATTACATGGCAAATTCACAGTTCTTACTCATGAAAATAGCTATACATTCCTCCTGGCATTCAGTCTGAAAGGCAACTTCTATTTTTAGTTATAATTATGTAATTCATGGCACTCGGTATCAAGTAAAAACAGAGTACAAAAGGAAAGACAATTTATTTATTTATTTAGAAAATCTATACAGCCACCTACCGTGTTTCCCCGAAAATAAGACAGGGTCTTATTTTCTTTTGAACCCCGAAATATGGCCTTGGCCTTATTATCG
>JANHFT010003807.1:12874-27624 GCA_032467955.1 Pseudoxenodon macrops
TCCCTCCCTCCCTCCCTCCTTCTGTGTGCACCATCTAAACTCCAGAACCTGGTTGTAACTATCTATTAAGAGGGATTGTTATAACTTTGAATGGCCACTAAGTGACTGATCATTAAGCAAGGACTACCTGTGCTATCCTTAAGAACATTTGATGAGAACTAATAACTGTTAGAACCTTACTTATAACATTGTATCCATTCATAGAACATAAATGGATTCCTTCCTATTAAAATGTTGCTTTACATGCATGGATTAGTATTGTCTCCAACACTTAAAGAACCCATATTCCATCTACCACCAGTATGTTTGCAAAGATCATTTTAAAGAATCTCAATGCCCTCCTCAACCTGCACTAATCAGAACTCAGCTGAATAAAAGACCAGTCAGAAGTCATTATACCTAACTATCAAGACAAGAGCCCAGTCAGACTCAACTTAGCTGCCTCTGGTCTGTGTACCTTGCCTCTGAAGAAGCCGGTCAGGGTTGCTGGTGAAACATCAGGAAATCTATTGGCTAAGACCACAGTCACTAAACCCTAATCCCCAACACTGCCCAATAGTTTCAACATCTGGATTGATAGGATATACACTGAATATTTTAGTAATCAGAGATTATTAGCTTCTGGGGCGTCATGATTCTTTTCACATATGTCATCTTAATTGAGAGTTGTATGTAACCTGATTATTTCAGCTCTGTTGTTGGAAACCATGTCTATAAGTGGCATTATGATTAGTTCAGCCATTATCCCTGCTTACAAGCTGCATTAACAAAATGCAGTCAGCAATTTAAGTGAGACTGATGGATTATTCAAGATTAAGGGGGGAAAGCTTTAAAATGAAAGATTACACATAAACCAGGCAGTTTAAGAGAAAGGGGACACAGAAGACAAAACTTTCCAGTTAAGAGAGTGACAGAAAGATTGCGTAAGAGCAAAAGGAAAGGAACACAGTATGGTAGTGTCATGTGCCCTGATTGCACACCAACCTGCAGTTTGGAATTCAAGAGTGATAGATTGGCAGGCAATTTCCATCCATGAAGGATACCACCTTAGCATGTCAACCTGAAACAGGACTGAGGTCAAGACAACCAGGATTGCCCAGTGTGTGATAGCTGGAGAATGGATTGTGACTAAAAGAAGCAATGAGTAACCAAACAGGATTTGGATCTGGGCCAGCAAGGGGAATGTGCAAAAAAACAACCCACAGCCCAGAAGCAGAAAGACTGTGCCATTGGTTGTTGAATTGTTTCAAGTTGAATATATATGGTTGTTGGGTTATAGAAAAAAGAGATTGCATTTTCTGAGTAAGCCTATGAGAACTGAAAGAGAGAGAGTAATTTGTTTCAAATCATTCTTGTGTTTATATATTTTGATTAATCTATACAGTTATTGATTTCATGCAAGTAATATAGTTGAATTTTGGTTCTGAAAGGGAAATAATGGTGTATTATCTAAAATAATAAGAGATAATGAAGAGAACAATATCTGGAGTTGAGATGAAACACCCCTTTGAGCCCCCTCTGGTTAGAAATTTTTGGCAACAGGTATAATAAGTCTAAAATTGATAAGCATTGGTAGAGATTCTACTTGGCAGCTCTCAAACCCAGAAGCTGCTCAGGTATTATAGTTGTGACTATGATTGTTATTGGTTACTTCCCAATAACCACCCAAAGGAGTGGAAATTCATACATTCACTTTGGAATAATTACAGATGCCCATTTCCAGAAGCATCAGACAATACATTCTTGAAATCAGTTTTTTTCCTCTGTTATTATTACAATAACTGATACAGTTTAGAACTATGTTGGATCTAATGAAACAAACATGTAAACTTGAGAATAAATATTTCAAGACAATATGAAAGGTGGCAATTTTTGAAATAGCTATTTACTATCCACTCAGTTGCCTAGTAATTTTCTGCTTGTCATATAATAAATATTTGATATTAGGCAGGCAGAGAAATAAAATAATACATCTGTTATATGTTTTATTATAATATACCTGCATCTGTATAAACGAATCAGAAAAATAGAAAAAATATCAATGCAATGTCCTTTATAAGTTTACTAGAATTAATAGAGAACTGAAGCTGTATTATGTAAAATAAAATTATATGTGATGCTGTAGTCATTTTCTCACTAGAAGTTGGTCTTCCAGTGGAACCCAGTCATCAGTGAGGCAATTAATATAAAGTCTGTCCTCATTACTGCTCTCAGTGATAATATAATAGAAGACTAAATACATCACAAACAATGAAATATCTACCACAGGTCCTTATAATGTAATACATTAATATTGATTTCATTTTCCAAAAATACAATAAGAACTCTTGTGGATTTACTGTGTGCTATTTTCAGCAAGAAAATTCTATATGCATCAAGTCAAGATTAATTCTACAGACTTTGGTGAGACTTACTCTCAGGTAAGTATGTAGGCGTGCAATGAAAGAATACATTTAATATTTCAGGAATGTTCTAAAATCGCATGAAAAAATTCCTCTACCTCTTTTAATAGCAATGACTGCAATTTGCAGCTAGTGCTAAATTTAAGACTACACTCTGTGTCATTTAGTAAAAATCAGTCTTACCAGCATGCCTTTCAGTTCATGTTGCAATTTTATGCATACTTAACAAATAAGGTCCATTAGAACCAATGGGATTTATTTCTAAACAGTCATGAACACATTTGTGTTATTTGTCTTATTTCTGACCATATTATTTCCTTACAGGCAATGAAAATTACTTCAAAAAATTGTTTTGGATTAATCCAGGGCAAAAAATGATAAAAATAATATAAACATTCATGTCCAAATATCTGAACAGTTTGCTTTTGTTATGTTTGTCTATAGGATAGAGTCTGCAAATCTAACAAGATAATGCAAACTTCATATGTGACTGCTAAATGAAGATTACAATTTTATTGAAATCAAAGCAGATTCAAACTATTCCAATAATTCCACACCGAAAACTAGAAAAGAATTCATCTAGAGCTCCTAAAACTGGTGGGTATCTTTACGTACTTAGGATTCCATTTTTTAAATAAAAAATATCTATGCTTAAATATTGTCTGTTTAAATGTTGCTTTTCCATCCTCCCAATACTATTATTATCAAATACTATATCTACTTAAACTTTTGACTTACCAGTCACAGCAGTAAAGCATGGCAATAACAGGACTAGAAGAGTGTAGCCCAGAAAATAGAAAGTCATCCCAGAGCCGGGCACAGGGCACTTTTGCCCTGCTACAACAAGGTCTTCCTAGGTTTTCTCTCAAATCCTCTCTTACTCCTTGCCTCTTCTGACTGTACCAAAGAATAGCCTACTTTGAGCTTTTTCTTCATCGGTCACTCCCCCTTGATCCTGTTGCAACATAGGCAACCAATCTTTTCTTTCTTCCTTTCAGCTTTGGTGCGTTTTTTTTTCTTTTGGTAATGGTCAGAGAATTATGTAAATGATATACAAACACCACTTCCCCAATTTCTCAACTAGCTTTTCCTTGTTTGCTTTCAACCTCTCGGGCTTCTCAAAGTGAGTAATCTCATCTTTAACAAACAGGGGCATTGTTTGTTAGGTTTCTTTCAGCCTTAGAAGTGAGTTGTTTAAAGGAATCCTGTTTTTCTCCATCTTTCAGTTTTTAACACTAGACAGAACCACAAAAGCAGAAGCTGTCAGAGAAAGGGCTCTGTTGGTCACATAATATTGCCCTTTTGGCAAAGTTGACAACAATTTTACTCTTCTCTGGACCGGTGCTTTAACCACCAAACCTAACAATACTTTGTGTTCCCTGTTACCTCTTGGTTGTTGAGTATCAAATGCATTGTTCTTTTCATGAGCCTGCTGTGACCGTAAAGGTGAGTACCCTGTGCTGTCAGGGGGTGGCTCTTATTAAAGAGCATGCAGCACACAACAGCAAATTATAAAGAATGCCTCAGCGAATTAGTTGGGTGTGTTCGTGGCTATATCTTGCTCACAAACAGCAGTTGTTCTAAATGCAATGTCTGGCCAGGGTTTACACACACTGTTGTCCCTCTATAATGAAGAAACTGTTGATTCCTATGGTTCATTGAATGACCTACCTCTTTATAACTACAGGAACAAGTCCAGGCAATCTTCTTGGCAGCAGTTTCAGAAGTTTGCTTTTACCATCTTCCTAAGGCTGAGAGAGTGCGTGTCTGGTCCAAAATGGAATTCACAATCCGCTGGCTTTTAATCCAGGTAGCTTTAACCACGAAACCAAACTGACTCTCTTAAATTTGACTCACATTTCTATTATATTTTCCCAGGGTAATGTCAGCCCATCCGTTAAGTCCCTATGAAAAGAGAAACTGCACTTACTAATGCCTCAAATTGCATGTTTAACTCAGGAGCCAATTTGCTCAAAGCCTTTTCACCATAAAACTGTAAAAAAAAAAAAAAGTAGCTTTGAATATTTGGGAATTAAGCAAAGAGCAACTCCAGGCTTGCTTCATGGGTTTTTTTTGCCTGAATCCAATGTTCTACTAATATAGAGTTTTTTGATCCAATAGATTCTAAGACTGGTTCTAAGATTCTAAGATTTGATTGCTTTTCTGAGTAATAATAAAAATAGGTGGTTTCCAAAATAAAGCAAGCTACTGTAACAACGAAAGAAGTCTCATAGAGGAATGAAAGTAAATTATTAATTGATTAGGACTTGGCTAAAGCGGAACTTCTTTGGGGAAAAAACAGAAAAGGTGGGGCTGACATATTCCATAGCACAGCAATAATACAGGATAAGGTGTTTTAGCATCTCTTCCCTTCCGCTTTACATGTTTCCTGAGGTCATTCCTACATAGCATTATATTACATAAAGCAACCACGGAAATCTGATTCCCTCTTTCCAAAGAATTTCTGCCCCTTTCCTATTGTGAAAGAGTTAGTACGCATGAGAGTACGGAGAGTAAGGTTAGCATGTACAGAAGATAGCCAGACAGAAATGCAGGAACTGTTATTTAGGCAAAAGTGGCTGAAACATTTTTTTAATCCAGAGCAATAAGAGCAATAATGTTTGAAAGTGGCCCAGACAGATGCCTCCTTCATTTACTGAAGTATGAGGAGAGGAAGAAAGAATAGACTTGCAAGATGCTGTTATTATAGCCATGTCCATTAAAGTAGTTTTTAGCTTTCCTGCAGAGTTAGAATTTTGTTCTGAATGTTATTCATCGGAACGCTCAATATTTTTTTAGCAGGGTTATGTTTAACTTTTAAAAATGTGCTTCATGATATGTGGGAAAGTGCAAGAAGCAAAACATTAAAGTAGTTATATCTTTTTCTAGGTTAGTACCAGTGGTGGGTTGCTGCCGGTTCGGACCGGTTCACTAGAACTGGTAGCGGAAATTTGCCCCTGCTCACCAAACTGGACTGTTCCTTTGCCCTGAAATTGATACTCCAGGACAAAATTGCCTTAAAAAGAACCCTCTGCACATGCGCAAAACCTCCTGCGCATGCATAGAGAGTTTTATACCCAGAAGTGATGGGGTGCACACGCAAGTATAGCGAGAAAAACGTGCACTTCCGGTGCGACCTGAACCAGTAGGGAAGGTAAGAGGAACCCACCTCTGGTTAGTACAGTTGCCTCATGATATAGGAAAAAAATGAGCATTTGAGTTTGGAAAAAGACACAGCTACAGTACTTTAATGGATTAAGAGACGTACTGTGCATGCATTGCAAAATACTTATTTTAAAGGATTGTCACAATCTTCCATGTTATGACTTCACATTATCAGAATCCACATTATTTTAAAAACTGAAATTATTTGTAGTTTGATGTTAAGAACGGCTTTGGAAGGTTCTACCTTTTACTCACAAAGTAACAAGAGGAAATGCTTCTGCTACAGCCTAGATCAGCCTTCCAAAACCTAGTACCAATTACTATAGTAGCTGGGGATATCATGGAATTGTAGTCAGAAGACTTGTGGAGGCTGCTTGCCTTTGCAGCTGTGGTTGATGAGGGTTTTGGTTTTATTTTTAAAAAATTGAACATCAGAGAGAAAACCCCAAACTTTAAAAAGTAGATTAACTGGCAAAGAGTTATGCTACCTTTTCTGTTCATTAGCCTGGGAGTTTTATACTTCAATTTAAGCAACTATCAAAGAATGGAGCTTTTATTTTGCCTTAAGGATCAGAATCGTCTTAGACCAGGGGTGTCAAACTCGTGGCCCACAAGCCAGATGCGTCACATGCTGGCACTGCCCATGCCTGGTTTAGTGAAGAGGAAAAAAGTCCCGATACGTCATGTGTTGCTATTGTGATGACATAAGTTTGACATCCCTGCCTTAGACTCACAAAACAGTTAAACACCCAGAAATTTTCATAGTACAGTATGGAACTGTGAGAGAAAACGTTCCTTTCCCTCTTTTTCCTTACTTTTACTTTTCTGATTTGGCAATTTTTTAAAATGTGTGTGTGTGTATGTGTGTGTGTGTATAGAGAGTAGAGAGCAGGTATCAGAAATTCATTTTTAATGTGTGCCGGTGTGTACATGGAAAAAGTGACAATCAAGGTTATCTTAAAAAAAAAAATTCTCCTCACAAAAGCCACCAGCCATAAAAGTATTTAAATGCATTTTATGTCTTAAAATGCCTCTGTAGTTATGCCCAGGCCTAACGGATGTTCAGGAAGACCAAAATGGGCCTGTTTCCAGCCTCCCGAGGGCCTCCCAGAGGCTCAAGGAAAACCTCCGGAGCCCAGGGAGGGCAAAAATGCCCACCCTGACCATGATGCAGGACCCAACTAGGCCATGCCCACCATGGCCACGCCCACCCAGCAACTGGGCAGAGAACCCCTTGCTAAATTTTTTGAAGCCCATCCCTGCTGGGAAGCATCAGGCAGCTACATTCATTTTGCTCTGGATCACATGAGCAAGAGAGAATAGCAAGAATGTTGACTGGGTGGATGTAATCACCAACGTTCTGATTCTCCCAGTTTCTTTACTCATAAGAATGCATTGGGGAAACTTTTTCAGTTTGTTTTTCCTCTTAGCCCCCATCCGTCATTAGACCTATCCTATTTTCAGAGTTGATTTTTCTTTTGCTAGTTTGTCTTTCAACCCCAAACTGACCTTGCTCTGGTCATTTTTCTGAGAGTTGTGTTGTTGAAGTGCGGACAAAATTTTGAGCCCCTCATTTCCAACATCCTGCTGGATTGGAATGAATTTAAAAGGGTCAATGTGTGTAGAAGTATGACATGTGACTTTCTCCCCACTTTTCTTCTTTAAAGTTCATAACAATAAAGCAAAATGAAAGTAGTACTGTTTACATTTTAATATGGTTATTCAAAATGTTTACATGTGCCAGAGACTTTAACCTATGCAAGATAGGAAAGAAGAAATGCTGATAATGTATGAGCTATATACTCGTTAATCTTTGCCAGTAATTTTTCTTGTTTAATGTTGATGGATTTCTTTTCACCAGAAAGGTAATAGATAAAGTATTTCCATAAAGTTTTGAATAGGAGAGCTAATCAGACCTTGAAAGATAACACACACCATTTTATTATCCACTTGTTGATATTCAACCAAGGTTTCTCTTATATAAATTGGCAATGCAGCAGATCTAGCCTTTGGAGCCTTGCTGATATCTGTCTATGACTTCCAACCTGTAGATCTTAAGCAAAGTTATTTGTTTTGAGTAAGCAGCCATATAAATTTTCTGGTTTTTTTTTCTGGAAAAAAAGAGAAATAATCCTGGCAAATATAGAGAATAACTTTAATTCTCTTCAAAGTTTTAAATGCTTTGAAGAACTTGTTCAATTAAACTGAATGGACAGAGTTTAAGCAAAGCTCAAACTAGAGCATTTGCTACCAGAAAATGCAGATGTCAGTCCATTACAGGTCATAATTTCAGATTAGAGATTCATAGAATATAAGACTATTAAGTCATTATTTTCCTCTGTATTACAGTAACAAGCCTGTTACTTCCAATTGCTAGGGCTCATCTATAGAAAGATTCATTTACTTATCCAAAACATTTTTATGGCCACCCACTTGAAAACCAGACTCTGGGTAGCTTGCAGCCAAAACATGTTCTCATTTTTGTGAATTTTCATTGGCACCCAGTTGGCTTGTTCTGAGGATAAAATGTTGGAATGGGTAGGTTTGTCTTGATCCACAAACAATTATTTCTACAGTTTGCATTCATTAATAATAGGCATATGTATCTATAGTTATACCTACACATTATCATGCACAAAATGATTCTGTCTCATTTATTTATTTATTCATTCATTCATTTATTCATTTATTTATAACATTTGTATGGCCACTCACCTTGAAAATCAAAATCAGAGTAGCTAGAAATTCACATCTTGTTCTCCTTGTGAATTTTCATTGGCATCCAATTGGCTTTTGTGAGAACAAAATGTTAGACTGGGTGGTTTTGGCTTGATCTGCCATTGGTCCATTGACGAGTACAAAATTCAACACTTTGTACTCATTGATAATAAGTATGTACCATTGTAATTCATTTTTATTCTGCAATATAATTTTTATAAATACAACTCTACTCTGGAAATTTAAACTATAACAAATCTTGTTGATATTAATAGCATAATATCTATGCTATTAAAAGGTATAATTACCAAGGCATACTTAACCCCTTGCCATAATGATTATGTTTTTTAGCCCATAACAGATTGTTTCATCAAAAGGGATATCTCCCTATCATCAGACAGAAATAAGACATTTCCAGTCATCTGTCAGGTTCATTTCACATGTCCTGGAACCCACATTTCAAGCAACCTTTTTTGAAAATTGTATGACATAATTGTTTCAAAACAATGACTTATTTTATTTTTTTATTTACTTGAAAGTTGTGTAATTTTTCTTTAATTATAGATGCTTTGTAGTAAACACGGTATTAGTAAGAAGACTGATTTTTAAAAAAACAATTCAACTTAAGTCACTTAAAAACAAACATTATGCACACTATAGCTTCACTTGTGTAATTCAATTTTAAGTCAAGGTATTTAGGACCACTTGATGGCCTGAAAGGATGAGGTCTAATAGATGTCAGTTAGCACTTGGTTCCACAAATGCACTTATTAGTAAGAAGAAGGCCCCAATCTTTCAGTTGAGGTCTTCTCAGTAGTGACTTTCTGAAGTAAATCAAAAGGTAGAAAGGCCCCCAAAGAGCTTTGATTTGAATCTTTTTAGGATTTGGAACAAAAATTGAAGGAAAAACAGTGGCAACCTGTGCAGTCTGAGAATCTATCAGTACTTAGGGAGCACATTTTATACAAACTCAAAGTATATTGAAATACACTTTTATATTAAGTGTTTTATACTAAGGGAAAATAGAGATCCCTAGGAAGTCAGTAGCTGCAACAAGGCCTAGTCTCCTCAAACAGCATTTCATAATGTACTTTCCTTTGGTGACAGAAAACATTCCTGATCACACCCACTCCTTGGATGACACTGAGTCTAGGAGAGCTTCCAAACTGGACTGCTCGCACAATGCAAAGTTAGATATGTTCTTACCATGTTGCCATAACCTTGCCTGCTCATGATCATCCAATCCATAATTATAACCATGTAGCCAGTAAATCATGCATTCCACAGTATCTTTGGGAGATCAAAAATTGTACCATCTTCAAAATAATTTACCTCAGCTGACATCTCTATGTGATTTAGTTCATCTACAAATATTCAATTTCATATAAGTGCTAATATAAAATTTCTGGCAATTGTATACACAAAAACATTTGCTAAATCATGCACTTGCTACAGTCAGAGCATTCAAGTCAGAATCCTCCTGTGCATTCAAGATAGCATACGAAATCAAAGCTTGCTAAGCTTATTTTTATGTTTAGCATTACTTTTGAATGCGGGCATTAGAAGAACAGCTTCATAGAAGTTCAGTTCTAGGGTGGCTACTTTGATCAAAATTCTATTGAGTTTAATGAGACATATTCCAAAAGCACAGAATTTTCAGAAATCAAAGCAAGAAGAATTGATATTCATTTCTAATAATGCATTTTCAGAAATTCAGTAGGACTAGTGAACAGACCTGTGCATACTCACTGGTAAATAATTCCCATTGCAGTTAACATCTAATCTTGCAATATATGTTGCTGTTTTTTTAATAGTTATAACTTTGAATGAAGTAGGGATAAGTCTTTCCAGTTGCAGTCCTCTTGTATTCTTTGTAATGAATAAAAGAGGTGAGAAATAGCCTAAGGTTAATATGATATCATTGGGTGTAACAGGAATTATTATGAAAGTTGAGCTTCTGCTATTATATTCTTTAAATGAACAGTATTATGGTAAAATTATGGTAAAGTGGAAACTAACCAAGGAGAGAAGCAAGTTAGAACTAAGGAGAAATTTCCTGACAGTTAGAACAATTGATCAGTGGAACTACTTGCCTCCGGAAGTTGTGAATGCTCCAACACTGGAAGTTTTTAAGAAGATGTTGGATAACCATTTGTCTGAAGTGGTGTAGGATGGATCAAAAAGATAGTAATTGCATCAGAATAAAAGCAAACAAACAGATGAGGATATGGCAATAATTCGGAAGTAGAGAAAGATTAATAATTGTTGTGATGTTTTAAAAACATCAGCAAGGGACTGGTTACATCACGCTTCTTCTGACTGCTGCACTTCAACCTCTTAAATTTCTCTAGCGTAAGAGTTAAGAATAGCAAAGAGATTTTAAAAACATTTAAATCTTTATATTTAACTTAAACTTTATATAAAACTTAAACATATTACGAATTTCGTTGTATGGGTATACTGCAGGGGTGGGTTCTAACTTACCTTGCAAGTGGTTCACTGCCTCCTGCACCATGGGGCGCGCCTCGTGCATGCGTGCATGCGCAGTAGAAAAAAACCCGAAAAATCCCCCCCAAAAAAAGGCAGAAAACAAGATGGTGACACATGCGCAGTGCCAGAAAGTCGCCTTTGGCGCATGCGCAGAAGAAAAAAAATCCGAAAAAAAATGTTTCCCCCCAAAAAAAGAAATTAAAAAAAAGATGGTGGCACCCACGGAGCAGCAGAAACGGCTCCGTGACATCACCAGCAGCCTACTACCTACTCAGTAGAACAAGTCCAAACCGGTAGGAACCCACCTCTGGCATACTGTGTATATACATACAATGACAATAAACAAACAAACACACACACACAAACAAACAAACAAATAAATAAATATGGACACTTGTCAACCCCAATTCTGCAACTTGCATTGTTTAAAAACAGTTCAAATTCACTATGTTAATTATCTTCAGGCAATTGAATCTGCAGCCACACTCTCAATTCAGATGAAAGAGAACAGGGCTAACCATTCTGTTTCCACATTCTTGAAGGGTCTCAATTAATATCATTGTAGAAATCAGTAAAACAAAGAAAATTCCATACAATGAAGTCTAGAAATGTATAGGAAATTTAACATGTTGTTTTCTATAAATGCAACTGAAATATCTACTTTTTCTGCTTTCATATTTTGGAATCTGCTGTAATACTCATTTGATGTTTTCTTCAGTTTCTCTCTCCCATTCTCGTCCTTCAGTTTTCATTAGAAATGCCTCCTACAGTCTATTGCTTCATTCTCTTTTTAAACTTTGTCCAGCTCAAATAAGTTTATAGTTGTTTTTGGCTGAAGGACTGGCCAGAGGGAGTCTCTTCTCGGAACAGTGTGTAAACAATCTTTCTGCAATATTTGCCAATCAAACATTGCAACATTGTAAAAGTAGCAGTGATATCAAACAATGCAGTAAAAAAGTAAAAGCAGCTCTTGAAATTAAGCCTGGTTTCATATTTTGTGTGACACTTTGTCCATTAAAAGCAGCTCCCAGATTTAAAAGTTTGGATGTGGCATATCCAACAAGTTGAAAAGATATCTACCTTATTTCACTGGTACTTACCTCAAAAATAAAAGACGACAGCATTGCAGAACAGGTGGTTATCCACTTATGACTGTAATTGAGCCTGGAATTACAGTTGTAAATCACGGTGGTCATTAAGTGCTTCAGAACATGCCTGATTTTACAACCTTTTCTGTGGCAGTTATTAAATGAATCCATTTTAGCCAATGAGTGGGTTTATTTTATTTATTTATTTTTTGCTGGAGGTAAATTCTGGTTTCCAGCAAAAAAGAAAAAAGAAAAAAGACTAAAAATTGCAGCTATGTAACCATGGAATGCTGCAAATGGCCACAAATGCATACTGGTTGCCAGGTGCCAAAAATTTGATCATGTGACTGTGTGGGATGGGGAATGGCCATCAATTTCAGTGGGGAAGAAAATAATTCTTCTTTATTTCTAGGAGTTATTCTGTAAATAATTTAATAATTGTATCACTGCAATGAATTCCCTGATATTTTAGTTTGTGGACATTAAAAAAAAAAAGAATTCTTTCTCATAAAGTTTTTTCTTCGGGAATTTTAAGAGTTCTAAAGGAGAATGAATATCAATAGCACCGTATAGTTTTAAATATGGCATATGAAAATTCAAACTCTTCTTTTTCTAATGGTAATTAAAATTGAATACTAGCAATTTAACAAGGAAGTTTAAGATGGAACATATGATACAATGCATTTCCTGTTGCATGTTATGTCTTCTTGTATTAAAATTTATATTAAAAACAAAGTACCAGTGTTTCCCAAAAAATAAGACCCTTATTTTTTTTGAACCCCAAAATAAGTGCTTGACCTTATTTTTGAGGAGGTCTTATTATTTTGGGCCACATGGAGCAAGATGCGGTCCTCTTGTCATCTTACCTGATTTCCAGCTCTGTCTCCCTAACCTAACCAAATAGCGGGGGCTGGCTGCACATGCATTTAAATATTTTTGGGGAGGGCTTATTTTTTGGGAAGCATACAAAAGCCCGATTGGGCTTATTATCAGGGAATAGCTTATTTTCAGGGAAACACATTATGTTAAAATAAGACATGACTGTATCATTCAAATCATGTTTATTTGCACGGTAAGTTCTTGACCTATTCATGCCTTTCGTCCTAAGGCTGCTTCTGGTGCTATGGCAGAACTGCTTCAATGAAATCCACATAATAAAAGTAATCAGATCATGTGAGTTTCCTTGAATTTTGCTAATGTGTTCTGTTGTTATATATATATACCGTATATATATTCTGAGCTCCCAAGAGTTTAATAACTCCCATAACAGGAGTTGTGTGAGGTACAACTTATCACCATTTAAGGCACATTGTGTATATGTGTATGTATATGTACATTAAATGGCCGAAAAGAACATTAAAAACTTGAGTTTAATGAAGAATTGAGGTGAGGTTAGTCTACCTTTATTGACTGGTCTGATCTACCAACAGCGGTTTTTATGGCTGGCCAGATGCTGCTGTTTCCAAGCAAAATGAAGCATATACTGTGCTTCCTCCACACTGTAAGGAAGGACACTGATTTGCAACCGGTTTGAAAATAACTTCAGGTAAAGACTCAGTGGAATGAAACATCATTTTGAAGTTCTCCATAGATAGATTGATATTTGCTATCTTCTCCAAAAAATATCCACCAATTTCCATATTCAAATTAGACTAAATTACACAAATTTCTGGGCCAATTTATGCATGTGCAAATGCTTTTTGTTTGCACAACCCTTTAATTGTTCATGCTACAATGTACCACAATGGGTGGTATATATCAATACAAAGCAATATTAATTGAAGATTGATTTACTAATTGGCAAATTAACGAATGAGGAGAAATTGTTTGAAATGTCTAATTCTTTATGCTGCATAATTCAAGATAATTTGAAATATATTGCCTTTAGTATGGCTTCTTTTTCAGTATTTGGGTATTTCGGTATGCAGAGGAGATTGTGTTGCAACCTCTGGTTAAATCTAAATCTAATGTGCTGCACATGACACATCCAATCTGCGACCCAGGAGTTTGACAGGCCTGCTCTAATCACTGCTTCCATTAATATTGTGGCTTGGGCAGTAGGCTTGATTATGCACTGGATATCTGATGCAAAGCACTAACCAGATACATGACTAGATAAATATCCCAATTAACATGCAACCTGTTTGATGCACTACATTGGCGAAAGCAGAAGAATCCAGAAGGTATTTCATTACAGACCAACCTCCCCAGTGTATTCCCCTTATTTTTATACAGATAGAGTAAGATCAGCAGAGCTCACAAAAGAGAGTAAGGGACAAAGGTGACTCAGAGTGTAAGAGAGACAGATAACCATGAGAGAATATATAGTGGCATTAATAACAGAGGAAGGAGGAGACAACAGAGGAGATAATAGCAGGAGAAGTAGAGAAGTAAAGTGGGAGAAGTACAAGTGAGGGAGAAAGACAAACAATGATGGCGTGAATGATACAACAGGTGACTGAATAAAAGTTCAGGGATTTTAGAGCAAGAAATGCAGAGGTGGGTTTCAGCAGATTCTGACCAGTTCTGGAGAACTGGTAGCTGAAATTTTGAGTAGTTCAGAGAAGAAGTAAATACCACCTCTGACTGGTCCCGTTCCCATCTATTCTCTGCCTCCCAAGTCCCAGTTGATTGGGAGGAAATTGAGATTTTGCAGTATCCTTACCCTGGAGTGGGAAGGGAATGGAGATTTTGCAGTATCCTTCCCCTGCCATGCTCAGCAAGCCATGCCCACCAAGCAGGGGTAAAATCTAAACATTTCCCCTACCGGTTCTGTGGGTGTGGCTTATTTTGTGGGCGTGGCTTGGAGCTCAGGTGACTGGGTGGGTGTGCTTTTACACTTTACACAGAACACAAAAAACCTTTACACTTTTACACAACACAAAAC
>JANHFT010003807.1:47069-79565 GCA_032467955.1 Pseudoxenodon macrops
AGCCTGAATCCACTTTCCTGAATAGACATTCCCCCCCCCAGAAACTGACAAAAACCGCCAAAAACCAGCAATAAATAACTAACTAATCACAATCATGTGATCACAGGATGCTTCACCCAGTCTTAAACTTTAGCTGGTTGCCAAGCACCTGAAATGTGATCATGTGACCACATAGAGTGAGAGGGGATAGCACAACATTTTTAAAGCCAGAAGTGCTTTATGTAAAGCGCCCTTTCCCAGGCTATTGTTCTGACCCAGCCTTCGCAAGCAGTGAGAAACCACTTACTCATGAGTAAAACAACCCCCTTTTTTAAAACAGGGCAGAAACTGTCTTTATTCTTGTTGCATAGATAAAACCAAAAATAGTTACAAATGAAGATCTTTTCCTCTTCTGAAACAGGGTACAAACATTTTCTGTTCACATGAGAACTCAAGATTAAAAAGTCCTTCAATGATTAAGCCAAGCAGAAACAGTTCCTGTTCACACCGGCTGAGGCAAATTCATTACCTATTGTTTCCTAGCAGGGAGACTCAATTGGCACCTTAAATACAAAGCAATTCGTCCCAACAAACCTGGTTCTGGCAAAGAAATCCGACTTGATTGATGTACACTGGAAAACAAACGGTTGTCTACGACAACAGGCCACTCCCAAACCCCTACTATTTATTGCCCAGCCAGGCAGGGGCTGGCTAGCGTCTATAACTTCTTTTCCCTGAGTTCCGGCTTATTGCTTTCCGTTGCTCTCTTCTCTATGTAAATGCACATCTGGGATGGGCCCATCTGTTCCTCCCCCTCACTCAGCTCAGGACCGAAGACAGTTGCCTCTCCATCTGGGGGCAGACAGAAGGCCCTGCTCTGCCTCTAATTTTGCTTCCTCATCAGAGCCTTCCAGAGGCTCCAAAGCTGGCCCACGCTCCCTCTCCTCTTAGTCTGACTCTGCTGCTAGCTCTGCTGGCAGCTGATGGGCCACAACAACTATTGTAACATTGAAAGGTCATTACCGCCCAGAAGTCAAGGATTACCTTTAAACAAATATACATTTCATATTCATGCAGTACGTTTGCCCACACTGCCTGCTCAAATTTATGTGCTTACACTCCCTTCCTCAAATATAAATATATACTGAAGAATTGTTTAAACAGCCTTTAACCCATTTGATGCTATTGTTTAATGGGCTCCATCTTGATTAGAAATGTTCATTATTTACTAGCTGTCAATATAATATAAACTTCTCTGTTTACTTTTATTATGAAAAGGCATGAAGAATAGAAGCCTGACTTTGTTTGGAGAAGCCTGAGTTTCCTTGGAAGCTCATGAGCCTCGATCAATAGAATCAGTAACTTGGAAAGCAGAAAGAGAACTTGAATATTATATAAGTGGGCTCTGTGGCAGCTTGCGACAGATGTCTTTTTCAGACTTTAAGTGTTTACTGATCTCAGTGAGGGAGGTATGTATTCATACATTTATTCATTTACAGGGCTCATAGGGCATTCCTATCAAAACTGATTCTGAGTGGCATACAATTTCTCCTCCATAAGCCAGGATAAAAACAAAAGAAATTTATCTCATAAAATAACATTGTAATAAAAGTACCAGGAATAGAATATATTTGCTAAGTCACAATTAATTATTTCAGTAACTTGAGGGAAAAAATGCAGGTAGTCCTCGTCTTACGATAACAATTGAGGCCAAATTTTTTGCTAAGCAAGGCAGTTGTTAGGTGAGTTTTGCACCATTGTATGACCTTGTTAAATGAATCACTTCAGTTAGCAACACGGTTGTTAAGTTGTTAAGTGAATCTGGCTTTTCTATTGACTTTGCTTGTCAGGTCGCAAAAGGTGATCACATGACCCTGGGACAGTGAAGCTGTCATAAATAGGAACCAGTTGCCAAGTATATGAATTATGATCACGTGACCATGGGGATGCTGCAACAGTCATAAGTATGAAAAACAGTCATATCTTTTTTTCAGTCCCAGTGCAACTTCAAATAGTCACTGAACAAATGTAAACTCAGGGGACTTGGAGATCTAATTCCAGGACTGATTAAACCTTATTAAGAATTGGTTTTATTGGTGTTTATAGAAAATTGAGATATTGGAATTGTGGGGGAACATTGAGTAATATTTAAATTTTTTAAATATTAGTGATTTAGCAGGGGACAACAAACACATTGTATGAAGAAATGTTATTGATGTTTAAATATATTTATGGAGAAAGTGATAAAGAATCATAAAAAGAGAATGGTACTGTTTAAAGACAAAACTCTGAATGCAGAAAACCCCCAACAAATGAGGGAAAATGAACACAAATTGGGGAAATAGTATTATATACACATATATAAAAGAATCTATTATAATTACAATGTGTATATTAAGGTTAGAAGTTGGAAGACAAAGATTACATATACTTAATTGTATTATTAATGTTAGCATGGTATAAAAAGTATGTTGACCCAGTCAATACACTGTCCACAAAATATGTATGGTTGTTAATAGCCAAAAAGAAAAGGGTCGTTCAAATATCTGAGAGAATGGTGTTCTGTGGGAATATCCAGACTCCACATCTGAATGGATATTTTTATGTCTAAAAGCAATTGCAGAACTAGATTTCTAAAGGAAAAAAATCTTTGCAATTGATATTCAATGCCAGAATTGTGTGTCTTTTCTGCACCATTCATTCAGCATGAATCTTGACAGATATAAATTACATTGTTGCTTTGTCTAAGAGCTTTGGAAATCCTATTTTGTCAGAGTGCCTTCAAAAAGTGAACTAACATTTCAAAACAAGCAATCATAACAATATTACCAAGATGATTTTTTTTTTTGCCAGGAATCATGACAGTTGAATTTATCTGATGGACATCAAATTGTAAGAATACCAAACAGATATTCTTCTATATTTTTTCTGATTCTAATTCAATTTGATGAAAGAGAATTTGATTTCAAAATTATTTTGAAAGAAGAGAATGTTTGGATAGTACTATATGTAGTTTTCGTGCACTCATTTAGTTATATGAGAGAGCTAGTTTAGTCTAGTGATTAAGACAGTAAGCTAGAAACTGGGAGACCATGAGTTCTAGTTCTACCTTAGCCATGAAAACCAGCTGGGTGACTGGGCTAGTCATTGTCTCTCAGCCCAATCTACCTTACAGGGTTGTTGTGGGAAAAATAGGAGGAGGAAGATAGGTTCAATATGTTTGCCACTTTGGGTTCTTTGTAAAAATAATAAAGGCAGGATATAAATAAAACAACACATACGAAGTATGCGTATAAATGTCCTTCCACTATACAGTCATCAGTTCAGTTTACTGATATATATGAGGAACAGAGAAAAAGTAGGGCCAGCATTCCAAATTCAATGGTGGAAGAGCAATTATATGTTTCCTATAGACCACTTCAAATGCAGAATAACATATGAGGCAAATAATTCATGAAAGAATGACCCAGGACAATTCTCCATTTTATAGATGGTCCTCGACTTATGACTGTAATTGAGGCCCTAATTTTGGCCATGAGTCTTTGTGGTTATAAAGTGAGTCAACATCAGATTTCACCCAAAATTAGAACCTTTTTTTCCTGTGGTTGTTAAGGAAATGTGACTGTCATACAACAAATGTGGTGGTCATTGACAAACCCAATTGTTCATTATGGGCCTTTTTTTTGTGCCAGAAATTGGAAACTGGTTTCTGGGGAAGGGGAGAAATGGTAAATTGTAATGGCGGGATGCTGCAAATGTTCATAAATGTGGGCTGGATTCCAGGCACCTAAAATGTGGTTACGTGACTGGGGTGGAATCAAAACTTTGAATCTGGGTCATAAGTCCCTTTTTCGGGATCCATTTGAAAAGTTGCTAAGTGATCAGGCATAAGTCAAGGACTGCCTATAGATAAAAAGGTAAAGGTAATGGTTCCCCTTGCACATATGTTCATGACTCTAGGAGGCGGTGTTCATCTCTGTTTCAAAGCTGAACATCCAGCGCTGTCCAAAAACGTCTCTGTGGTCATGTGGCCGGCATGACTAAACGCCGAAGGAACACGGAACGCTGTTACCTTCCCACCAAAAATGGTTCCTACTTTTCTACTTGTTTCGAACTGCTAGGTTGGCAGAAGCTGGGACCTATAGATAGAAGCACCTAAAATATATCTGTTTTCTTACTTCTTGTCTTGGTTGATCATGTATATTTCTATTTAGTATCTATGGTTTTTAGTTAATGTTATAATTACTGTCGTGGAAGAAGTAATATGAAAATCATTGCCATAAAATGTACCCCTGGTTTGTGTGACATGAAAACAATTTAGAAAAATTTACAGAGTGTTAAATAATGTAATAATAGATTGCTTTATAGCAGGGGTGTCAAACTCAAGGCCCACAGGCTACTTAGTTTCGATCCACAGGACCAACCTGGAAACAGCAAAGAACTGGCCTGTGGTGCTTCTGCCGGTGAAAATGGCTCCTGAGCTCCGTTTTTGGCTGCCAAAGCCTCCTGGTTTATTTAATTTCATGCTGTGACTTCCTCTCCATTTGTCTGCTTATTCAAAATGTTTTATGAAATGACTATTTACTTAATCATCTGATGTTTGAGAGGTTTACCTTCAAAGGTTATTTCAACTATTAGATGTTCACCTGCCTTCTACAGATGATGCACAATTGCTTGGAAGAATGAAGAAGACATATGACATAGTACAGAAAATACTGCTTGCAACTTCCAACAGATTCTTTTATCTATGGATCAGTTTGCTCATAATCACTCACGTTATGCCTCTACCCAGCTTTCCTTTTCTAGGATATAAACATATACATATACATACAGTATGCACACACACATGTCTGATACCAAATGCTTCCTCACCCTATTCTGTTCTAGGAGTTTCTATCCCCACCCCCAGTATTTGCAGAGTGCTCAGCTACTTGTGAAACATCAACTGGATCTTCCTAAAGCCTCTTACAAGCACTCTACTAACCCGTCAATAGCAGGAACAGCCGCTCCCCAATTTGCTTGGAAATCACATCAGGATTTCTTTCATCCACATGACCATTGAAGAAGCATGGTTTATTAGATCATTTCTCATTCTTGTACAGATCAATCTTAAGAGACTTTGCCTGCAGCATCCAGCCATGCTAAAAATGCATCTGGTTTTCCATTCTTTCCTCCTAGTCTAAACATTTATCTTCCTCATTGCACACTTCTGTTTCAACCTCTCATATTAGTTGAATTTGTTGGATAGGTTACCCAGACAGCGCATGATCATGGTAACCAGCAGATTATGTCCACTCCTCTGGCCTCTTTCAATAGTTTCATTTGCACCAGACTATCCACATCTTATAGTTTTGCCATTTGCCAGAAGTTCTTGTTTTCTCTCTCATTTTCTCTCTCCCTCTCTCTCTCTCTCTCATTTAGATGAATCTAAGAGAGAGAGAGAGAGAAAAGAATCACATTTCTTGGATCAATTGAAGACTTATTGATTTAATGTGTTCACTTACAGATAAAAAGCTATGAAACACATAGAACAATAGACAATTAAAAAGATGGAGGGGCACCCTCAAAACACCCCTGCCCTCATTACCATTATTGGATTCCCATAGTAGTTGACAGAGCCAGATCTTAATGCTTTCCTGGAAGTCCAAATGACTGATGGCCTGCCTCACTTCAAGGGATCACGGTGTTCTAAAAGAACAGTGCAGAGGTGGGTTCCTACCAGTTCGGACCGGTTCTACCAAGTAGGTAGTAGGCCGCTGGTGACGTCATGGAGCCGGTTCTATTGCTCCGTGGGCGACGGCATGTTTTTGGGGAAATAAAAAAAAATTCTGATTTTTTTTCTTCTGCGCATGCGCAGAAACCAAGTTTCCTGCACTGTGCATGTATCGGCATCTCATTTTCGGGCTTTAAATTTTTCCAGTTTTTTTTTTACTGCGCATGCGTGCGCGCACAGGATGAACACTTGCAGGGGTGCGCATGACGCACGCCCACGTGGCGCATAAGACATCAAACCGCCGGCAAGGTAAGTTTGGTCTTTGGAACCCACCCCTGGGCCAGTGGCAGAAAAGGCTCTCTCTTCCTTGACCCCATGACAGGGTCTGTAACATGCTCTTCCTGCCCAACAGAATGGAATAGGTCTATGTAATTAGGACAAAATGGTTTATCGGGTAACCTAATACCATGCTGTGAAGGTCTTTAAAGGTGGCAATCGAACTTGACCTGGACCTGGAAGCAAACTGGTACCCAGTGCATCTCACTCAGCATGTGCAATGTTAGCAGCATTCAGAACTGCTTGCACTGCTGCATTCTGTACCAGATAATTTTCAAGTAGTAGCCCCATATGGAGCACATGGGTTGGCAATCAGCAGTACTAAGGTGGAAAAAAGTGAGTACTGCGTAGAATTTTTGGCTGTATTGTTTTATATCATCTTACTGTCTTCAAAATCAGTATCATCTTCTTTCCAGTTAAATGCTATGATTTGTGACACTTTCTACCCTGAAGAGGAAGGGGAAAAAAAATCAAAGCAACTTACCATACACTTTACACTCCCTGTCAATTATTAATTTGTTCTCATGACAGACAGTAAAACAAGTGTGTCTGGCTTGCCATTTCTCAGGGTTTGCACTTCACTTCATTCTGCCAGCTGAACAAAAAGAAGTACAAGGGATTAACACAGAGTGGCTCCCTTGATAACACCTGTGCCAAATCCCCAGGTAAAAATACCAGTGGAAACACTATGTTGGCATCAGACGTAATTGAGATGAGCTTTTGCCAAACTGCTTGGATAATCAAGTGAAAATTTCAGCAACAGAAAGCAATTTTCACCATTAGACAACTATCAAAATAACAAACCTCCAAGGTCTACAGCTATTCTTCTAGCCAGCTGCGTTTACAGTACCCTTGTGCCAAAACAATCAAAACCTTTCCATTATTTCTACACCTCTACTACTATAATTTCTCCCATGGAATATTTTACTTCTACTTATAGTTGTTGTTGTTGTTTTATTGCTGCCAAAAGATTTACAAGACCATTTGTTTCTTATTGCCCAAATAGATGCCTGCTGGGATTGCTTTTCTAGCATATTTTGTAGTTTTTATACATTGCAGACTCCTCTCTATCTCTTTCTCTCTCTCTCTCTCCACAAACCACAATCCTAAAAAAGGGATACTATAGTATACTTCATTTTGCTGTGATAATCAACTGTAAATTATGTCAAGGCAAATGTGAAGTAAGAAGTTTGGTTGACTGGAATCAGACTTAAAATTTGACATTCCACTTAATGAGGGCCAACTAAAGACAAATAAAATAGCCATGGTTTATTGCTCATTTCTACCATTCTGTACCCTGGTCCTCCTACAGCTATTAAGCTATTTTGCTTTGACAGAGTCAGACAAATTTAAAGGGTCACCTGTTATTGTCTAAATATATCATAATAACCAAGTCAGCCAAAAATATGCATTTTTGAACCAGTTATCATCTATGATTGGAAACAGAGAAGGTTTTTTTTTTGTGAATATGTGAACAGCTGAAATCTCTAGAGATTTTTTGAAACTGTTGGAACACTAGCATGAATTTTAGCTAATAAAAGAAGGATCTCACATCAGGCTTTGCCACATCTGAAGAAACACCAGAAATGACTCCATGCTCTGAACTTAGACAATGTCTAAAAAAAGGACAATGTCCAACAGGCAAACATCAAAAGACAATATCAAAACAGAGGAATCAGTAGAAAACTAAATATATTTTTAGTATAGCAGATGAAGCCTCTGGGGTGCCTTGACAAATGACTTTGTCCTCCATTTCATCTGATAGTCTCTCTTTAAACTGGTCTATTAAGCTTCTTTCTTTCCAGCCCACATCCTGAGCTAATAGCGGAACATTTCTAGTATATTCCCACACTGAGCATTTACTCGGTGAGATATGATGGATTTTCACAGTTGGCAGTCGCTTGTTTGACTGGTCTGTTGAAGCTCTCTTTCAGGGGTGTCGCAGAATTGGTGTACTTGTCCAAGTCTGGGCTGATTTGCATCAGAAAGGGGTTACTGCCCATTTTGCAATTATAAATAATATACACGATTTGCATATGGGAAAATCGCCGGGTCTTAAAGAGACAAATGATTTCTACTGATCAAGGAAAGTACTAAATTGCCCAGGATTTCCCATCATACCTGTCAGGCAGGAGGGCTTGTGCTTAACATGGAAGGGCTATAGCCACCGTAGCATCAATAACACTTTCTCTTTCACACACACAAAGCATAAGGAAATATACATATTTCCTCCCCTCCCTCGAGCAGCAATAGCATACTGGATGTGAAAAAGGGCTGCTCAACTGGAAAGGAAAAAGAAATGAGAAAGCAAAACCAGATAATGGTTAGGTGTTGCAAAAGGGTAATTGGATATGAAAGAGAAGAAAAACATCTGTCAAATCAAAAGTATCCAAGCCTGTTTTTGGTTGAAATATGATTTGTGTCTTTGTTGTTTCAAGATTTTTATTCTTATTAGAAGATTGATTGCTTGGTTCACAGATGATTCTAATCGGGTGGAAGTCTGGCCCTATCAGGTAAATTTAGTATCTTAATAACTAATAACTAGGTTGGCAGATCATCTGGTAAAATGACCTCCAATTGACAGTAAGTATCTGGAATTACAGTGTTTTAATTTTCCAAGTAATAGGTATTTGCAATGTGGCAAGCAAGAAAGAAAATACAAAAAGGGTGTGGTAGCAAGCACCTGATCCAACATTTGAAATCCTAGCTGAATTGAGCTGCACAGATCTAAGCATTCTAATTTGTAACCATGTTTCAGTTAAAACAGTTATGTTTTTATATTGCTTATTACTGACTGCTCGTATTCAGCTTCCTGTATTTTTCTTTGGTATTGATGATACTACAACTTCTGCTTTCACATGACCTTACTCAGTAGCCTCAAGTAGAGGTTAAATAGGAGAGGCAAGAGACCAGAGCTGTGAAACATCCAACAGAAAAGAGGCCTAGAGATGGACTTCTTCCTGACTACCATGTCTAGTTTAATGAAAAGAAGGACCAGGAGTGACATGACATGATAGCAGTGTTCTGATATCTCAGGACTTGCCACAAAGAAGAGGGAGTCAAGCTATTCTCCAAAGCACCTGAGGGTAGGACAAGAAGCATTGGGTGGAAACTAATCAAGGAGAGAGGCAACTTACAACTAAGGAGAAATTTCCTGACAGCTAAAACAATTAATCAGTGGAACAACTTGCCTCCAGAAGTTGTGAATGCTCCAACACTGGACGTTTTTAAGAAGAGATTGGACAACCATTAGTGTGGAATAGTATAGGGTTCCCTGCCTAAGCAGGGGTTTGGACTAGAAGACCTCCAAGGTCCTTTCCAACTTTGTTATTCTAATCTACTCTATCAATACTAACTAGAACTGGCAACTGAAGAAGGAAGAGTACCAGATTGTGTACCAGAAGAGTACAAATCTGTGCTCCAAACCCTGGAATCAGTCCAGGATGCTATAGTTGATATTGACAGCCTCCAAGAGGAGGAGGACCAGCATGGAAACATCATTACCATCTTGAGACACCCAAAGGTCATTTACAACTGCAGTCCGTGCTTATTATGGTACTGTAATCTAGTCCGAATACAAATTGAGAGGGTCTGGATCAGGGATGAAATTAACTGAACTTCCCTACTGGTTTGCAAATGTGCATGCGCCATGCGCGTGCTCGCTTAGCTCCAGCTCGCCATCATCTGCACATGTGCAAATTCTTCTGTCCATGCGCAGAGGCTGAAAATGATGGTGCGGTTAGGCGCGGTTTCGCACAATCGGTGCTACTGGTTTGTGCGATCCGGTTAGAACTGGCTGCATTTCACCCCTGATCTGGATAATCCAGCTCATCCACCTCCCCCACTTCCCACACACCATCTTCTCTATATCCTTCCTTAAAAAGTTGTCCAACACAATTGGGTCAAAGGATGGTCTCTTGGGAAGGAAGCACCCCTTCCTTTGAAGGCAAACATCTTTCTCCTACATAGAAATATTAACCTTCTCTGGGGCTGAACCACCTGCAACTTTCTGGAAGTGCTTGACCAGTCAGGAAGGGCATAGGTCCAGAATTCAGGGAGCAGAATTCACAGTGACAGGGACCCTGGCCACTTCCTCAGGATCAACAACTGAAATGCTTCCTAGATAACTGAACAAAGTTGTTCCTTGGGAAGAATATTTGTCCAGAAATTGCCTAGTTTAGTGCTCATAGTAGTCATCCTTACTCAGAACTCTTAACACTGCCCTGGCCAGCTTAGCTGCCATTGTGATAAGAGCAGAGAAGAAATGATAGGCCTTTGTGTGGTAAACGTAAATTAGAATGCCCAAGCATTTGCACTGAGGGAGTCAACTGAGCAATGATTAGGTTCCTATTTAGCTGTGAATTCAGAAAATGGGGTTAAATTAATCAGGAAATGCAAATACATTGTATGTTCTCTGCTATTTTTGAATTCTGGACTCTTTTGTCAGGAATTTTGTGCCTGTAATGTCCTATACCTTCATTTTTATATTTACCTCCTTATAATTCTGCCTAAGGGCCATAGAAAACATACTATAAAATACCAATGATGTTCTCTTTGCTACAAATGGTGTTCCTTGTCATACTATCTCTTTCCATTCCATTACCTATTAAATAATTAATACCCATGAGACAGCCATTGTAAGTTTTTGTAAAGAAGTGTGCCATTTCAGATTTGTGACTAAATATCTTTTTTAAGTATTAAGAACTTATAACTGAAAAAGTAAGAGTGATAAATGCCATAATTAGAGAAAAACATGGATGGTTGGGGTGCTGAAATTGCCTTCCTGGACAACTGGCAAATATTGCTCATTCCATGGGTGGGGACAATGGCAGAGAAGGCTCTTCTCCTGGATCCTGCCAGTTGGAATTCTTTGACTGCTTGAGATAGCATCTGTTAAGGAACAAAAACAGCCAACTTGCTGCATCTAGATATAGCTTAAGAGAAAAAGTGAACTCTCTTTAGGGGGGATTGTACCAAGTGCTTTTACCTTAATAATAGTTATTCTAAGATAGAGTAACAGATATATTAGTTTATTTAGATAAATGGTTATTGTGCAGTGTGTGTTAAGGCAGAGCAGAAAATCCCCAGAGCATTTTATTTGTGCTGCTAGAAGTACTATAAACATCCTCAGATGTCAGCTACAAAAGCATTGGCAAGGATTTTGTTATAAACAGCACAGAGAACCTGACACGTTATTTTATTATTTTTTCAGGAAAGTTGTGTTGAAACCAACTACACATTGACTGTTAAATCAAGGACCAAAAGTATATTGTTTTGGAATATGAGATGCCCAAAAAAGTAATATCCCTTCCCCCCGGCCAGTTAGTAGCTTATAACTAAAACACAGCATAGAAATATGAAAGCAAAGAAAGAAAAAATATCACAGTTGCACATATACCGTACATTTGCTCTCTCCCCCCCCAGCCTTCATATCTGCCATAATAATTACATCCTGTTTTAGAACTGCAATAATTCAATAGAGTCAGTAATTCAGTTAAAAAACGTTGGCATAGCAGTTTAATATTGCCAACAGAAACAAAGTGTAGAGCTCCAAAGCAATAACCTGTGATTGACAGTGTTCATAGTTGAGACTGGGGTGGATTTCTTTTTAACATTCATTGGCAACAGACTTGTTGAAACAGGTATTCAAGGTGGTCCTAAGGTTTTCCTAGAGTCAAGGCTACAAGATATGTTTATGAGATATTTGGAGAAAGTATCAATTGCAAATAGTACTTAGAGAAGTTAGCGTATAGGCAGACATAATCAGAACAGGGCATTTCCCTAATTATTCCCTGATTACTGCTTCAGAGGAATTCTGATTCTGCTGGTAATTTTCTCCAGCAACTTAAGTTGCCTCTGCTTTCTTAGGATAGAGGAAAATGAATTTTACTACCGGTACATCTTCATCTTCAGCTGTGTTCTGTCTCAAAGATATTTAAACTCTTCTCTGACAGCTGGCAGGTTAGACGCTATCTTCTGGAAGTCCTAAATCCTTCTCAGAAGATTATCAGAGGCAGATATGACCATATGTTCATTAGCTCATCCGTGCAAAAATATCACCCTGTTTTTCCTGAATTATTATTATAATCACATTTTGTATTTTTCATGTCTTCTTACTGTACAGCTCACAAGCCCTTGCTCAACCTTAGAGGTATAAATATTCAAAATAAAACATCTGATGAAAAATGTCATAAAGGTTTTAAAGGTTTAAAGGTTCAAAATGCTTATGCTTCTTAGCTGTTCTTGCTAGAGAAGATTGATATACCTGTTTCAAGGTAGTATATTAATTTTGCGACCTCTTTCTCCCTTGATATGCACTTACATTTACACCGACACTGGCACATATATCACCTTTAAGCTTGTCTAGCTACAGATCATTCAGCCCTGCACACAAACAGCCTCAACCAAACTGCTTTTTCAGTCTTTCTCCCCAGGGAATTAGGCCTAGTGGATAATTTCACTTTGTATCTCATTCATGATAGAGTGTCTGAGAAAATCCTCTGATCATCTGCTACTTTAGAAAGGAGGAGGAAATATTTTAGAATTATGCCTCACTGAATGAAAACAAAGAATTGCTCAGTTTGGTGCATTTTCTGTGAGTTGAGGTTACACTGTACACCAGGGGTCCCCAACCCCTTGACCACAGCCCAGTACTGGGCCATGGCCTATTCAGAACCGGGCCGCATGAGCGGCTTGAACCAGTTAGATGAAGTTGTCAGGAAAAGTAACATAGATGCATCACAATTGCTTTCTTTCATTGCAGTGCTCAGTTGTATATTGTGTGGTTTACTCCCACTTCTGTTTCTTCGTTGATTCATTATTACAAGCAGTCGAAAGTAGACTTAGGTCTTCTATGAATTGGTTCAGATATCTTGCTTCCCAAAGTGTGCTTATGTATGTTATTATTTATTTGTGATCAACCCCAAAAGATTAATGGTCATTTAAAATTAAAATATTCATGATCCAACAAAAATATGCAGTTTAATATCTTACAGTAGGTCTAAAATATAATGCTATTAAAATAAAAAAGCTTTGTTTTTATTCCAAATTTGCTTTACACTAGCACTAGCCACTTTAAAATTATTTATTTAAAAGCTCTAGTCTGTTCCACCTAGATTGCAGATGAAGCATTAAAGAAACAGGGTAACAATTTGATTACCTATTGTGGTGCCACAAGCAGAAAATTTTTTACCATTGTAATTCAATATTGTTTTATACCAACAGGAGATAAATTTGGTATAATTTATACTAAATTATAGTTATGCCTGTTCCACAAAGCAATTAAAACATTAACAAATTCATGGTGATATTTTTGGAAATATAAAAGAAACGGATCCTATTAATGTACTAAAAAGACATTTTGTGAAAACCTAGCTCTCTGGAAAGGGCTCTAATGCTTGGAAAGTGGGAAGGAAAAGAAGATGATGACCAGCAGCAAAGTGGATAGACTGATGAGTACACAATTTGAACAGTTGAAGGATCAGATTAGACACAAGTCATCATGTGAAAAATATATTGATGATGGTGGCTAAGAATTGATTAATGACTTGATAGTATATAAGTAAGCAAGCAAGCAAATTCTTTCATGTGGCAATCATATGTGGAACGCTGTGCCAATATTATAGATCAGGCTGTCAGTGGCATATGCCCAGTGGTAGGATTCAGCCAGTTCACACCACTTTGGGAGAACCTGCTGTTAACTTTTGAGTAGTTTGGCAAACTGGTTGTTGGAAGAAATCTTTAGGGCAGAGAACCAGTTGTTAAATTACTTGAATCCCATTACTGCATACGCCCCATGGTGTACTAGCTTCATTTTTGTTCCTGGGCTTAAATAATCACACACTCACACATACTCACACTCACTATCATATAAATTACATATATTTACATCTATTTTAAGATCTAATGAATTGCTTTCTAATTCTTGCAGATTAATGTACACATTTATGCTGGGTTTTCCCCCCCTACTTCGCACATATCGGACCACAACCCCCCCTCCTCCACCACAGTTACTCTGATAAGTGGATAAGCTGTTTTCCATTAGCATGTTGGGGCAAGATTTAGTCAAGTCGTGTTTCAGAATTGAAAATGATGTCCAGTTCAGATCTCCTTAACAATAGAAGTCTTGTAATCCTGTTCAGCAGATTAAATCATATTTACTCAGTTGATCCTTTTCATAGCAATAGAATTACAAGTTAGGAAAAGGACATGAAGGTTCATCTTGAAATCACATTAAAATACAAAGGCTGTCAAAGTGTAGGTGTTCTATTCAGTTATGAACAGATCTGAAGAACAAATAAAACTAGCATATTAATTGCTTTTCTTTGCAGCTGCTAGTTGGTTGTTAAGGTCTGTAACTCCTTTAGAATTGGAAGTATTTGGCTAGAGGTTTAATATTAAATACTACTACTTAATAAATAAATAATACTTAATAATGCATAAATAACCTGCCCATTGTACATTATAATTTACATTATAACATCAGGTGCTAGAATTAGTTGAGTACCGTGTTCACTGCAAAGCATCAGGTTTATCTTCATTTTATTTGGAACAAATACATCTTTTTCTGTAGCATTGCTTTTGTAATACTCCATTAATCTCCAAGAAACTCTAAGGAGTATACTTAGATTAACTATTTTTTTATCTTTTCAGTAAGCTTGTGACAAGGCTAAGCTGAGAAGACACCCAATGAGATTTTATGGATTCAATTGGATTTTACATGTGGGCTACAACATTACAAATCTCAACTTGTTTTCCACTCTAAAATAGAAACTCTTTGCTCTTTCAGTGTTTCTTCCAAATGAATATGGGGATAATATATTCTGTAGCTTCCTGTCTTAAGTACTCTGATGCTTTATTAATGCACTATCTAATGAAAATGGAGTAGTAGTCCAGTTATGTTTCGGAGAGGCAAAGAAATCCAAAACACATTAGCTACATAATTGATTGTAAGCAGTTTGGAAATGTTTATTGATTTGTTACAGTGCACATCTGTTCTCATTATGAAGGTATCACCAACTTTTGAAATGGATCTGACTTTTCTATATACAATAAAGTATCATGCAGAGACTTTAATGTCTTCCTTTAGTTACTATATTATTGCCAAAGTAGGTTGTATAAAAGTCAAACTTGCAAGCATTAATGAAAATAAAAAGTTATTTTGAAAGAGGGAGAAAAGAGTTTAAAGAGAAAAACTCCAGCAGAAAAAGTTTAGATGAAACAAAAATAATCTGAGATAAAACTGAATTGAGGGAATGCCCTAAATTATCTTTTAAGGATTTATAGTGCAATTATAGTGATATGTTGAAGAAATTGAATGGAAATAGATGCTATAAATGTTAGCATCCATGGGAAAAAGAGATTTTTTTTTACAAATGCCATGACAAATATAGAAAAAAAATGGTAAGGCAAAAGTCTAGATGCAAACTAGAATAATGTTAAATTATAAATGTGACCTATTTACAAAATGTCTGTGCAATGTCTTTAAATTATGTGTGAAGCCTGTTTCTGTACAGATGGATGGATGGATAGATGTTTTTTGTCTAGGGAAGTAGTAAATATAGTGCATTTATTCTTGAGAGAATCTGTTTTTTGTGGCTTACTTCCAAGAAAATGTGTGCATTCTTTCTTCTCCACATCATCATTTTCTTGTCTACTGTTGCTTGCAGAGTTTCTGAGCACAGAAAGATATTGTGAAGCCAGGAATTGCACCTGTCATTTTCTTTCTCAAGCCGAGGATCCTTATTGAAATGCTATTTCCCATGAAGGTATTTATGTGGTGTTCCTAATGCTACATAAATGGGGAGATATTCAGTCCTAGTAAATGACAGAAATATTTAATATTTTCACAATCTGTTTATAAAATTACTTAAGATAGCTTATACAACTAAAACAAAATTACAAAATATAAACCCTTAAAATCAATATAGGGAGATGTTTTCTAAACTACTTATAAAAAATCAGGAACAGAATATTGATATTTTGTGACCCAGCTGGTAAGAATTCCTCTCATGGAAAACTTTGCAGAGCTGTAGGAATTTTAAAAAAGGAACATATTTTTTCTTTCTCTAGTTTCAAATAAACTAGGAAGAATCATCAAGAGGTCAACTGGGATCAGACAGAGAAGTTGTAAGATCAGACAACTGGAATAAATTATCAGATGATGCAAATGTACTATTTGTTGATATATATATAGATATATCTATTGGCCGAACGGCCCAACACCACCCCACTCCAATGGCAACAGCCTGGCTGTTTCCCTTCCCCAGCATTTTTATCGAGGGGTGGCAGGTGGGGCGCTCTTGCTCACCTGCCGCCTCGCGCCCGTCGTCTTACTGATAAGGCTGATGTCTCTCCCTATCTAGCTCTCAAGTCCCCCTCCCGCCGCCGCTGCCCCCTGGCTGAGCCCGCTCGGGGGCAACAGAGGCAGCCACTTCCTTGCCTGGTGTTGCCACACCATTGGGCATTAGTGACATGGACACCGAACATCCCGCTAAGTTGCTGCCGCTGCTGCCTTCCTTCCAAGGAAAGGGGGGCTTGGAACAAATGGGACTGGCCCCGCGCGTGCTGAGGGTGGCCACCAGGTGAGGGAGTGGCTGCCTCTGTTGCTCCCGAGCAGGCTCGGCCCGGGGGCAGCGGCAGTGGGAGACATCAGCCTTATCAGCAAGGCATGGGGTGCAAGGTGGCAGGTAAGCAACACACCTCGGTAAGGGTGTGTGGAGTGCGTGGGGCATGTCTACCCTTTTCCCCATAAAATAATTGGGGGGGGGCTTATTTTTTGGGGGGGCTTATTTTAGCCCCTGTGCCGAAAAGCCCAATTGGGCTTAATATCGGGGCGTCATATTTTCAGGGAAACACGGTAGTAGCATATATGGACTTTACTATTTTCAGTTTCTTCTTTATTCCCTCCCACAATTAATGTATACAAATTTAAACAAAAAGTGTGTAAAATAAAGCCCTATCTAAGAGCATGGATATTATGTTAAAATCCCTGGTTCAATCCGTTTGCTATATTCATGCAATGTATTATGATGAATTTATTGGCACCTATTGTGAATCCATTAAAAAAATGTAAAGCAGCTTTAAATAATGTCTGCTATGACATTATGGATAGGAAATATACCTGTTTGTAAATCCTGGAGGTCTGCTGGCAATTAGGTAGCCTATATTAAACAAAACTGAATTATACTCTGATTCGATACAAGTCAGCTTCCTATGAATTCCGAACTCAGTTCTGAAACATTATTTTTGTTATTTCAATGTAGTTCTCTGTGAAAGTAAAGCTAATGATCTGAAAGCTACAATTGACCTGAATTTTATACATCTTTACACATAAAAAAGCACAAACATATCTGAAATGCTGTAGATTTACATAATAGAATGCCCATAATAATTAGAAGTTCCTCATTAAATGTTTGCAGCCGTTCTGAGTGGTTTTTTTAAAAAGGCTTACCGATCACCAAGTAGTATTTGGCAGGCAAGGGGATGGGCATTACTTCCTTGTAGACAGTAATAGACGCACAGGCTTATATTAAGATCTTTCATTGAGTGTGAATCTTATTGCTTTTTTTTAAAGATAGCAATTAGCATGCTTAGATTTTGCAAGCTAGCAATGGGGAATGAAGCCCTGTAAAACAGCAACACTAAGTTTCTTCCTTCTAATTAAAAAACAAACGAACATAGAAGTAGGGGAGGTATTCAACATTCAAAGCCACATTCTCCAGTATCTCATTAATTATTAACATTTGTTACAACAGCAACAAATATCCATGGCATAAATCCTCAGATTTCTTAAGATTCCAGTGTAATGACTAATAAGCAATAATTAAAGTGAAGAAGATGTTTTGCACACCAGCTTGCATTCCACTAAAATGGCAATTGGAGTAAAATCAGCAGGAGAAAAGTAATGGAGCATGTTCTTATTTTTCTGCACATTCTGTACTGGTTACAGAAAAAGCTCTTAGAAAATATGAAAAATGTAGAGTTTATTTATTTTATTAAAAGCATTTTTCTTTGTTGCAAATACAGTATGCACTATAGACAGATGGAGAGACTGAGCTAGTTTAGGGGATAGAAATTTCAGGGAGACACGAGCCAGTTTTATGGTACTAGAGTTAGAAAACATTTGCCTTATCCTGTATGGTTTACTGAAGAGGATAAAATGCTCAAACACTATGGCTTTGAAAAGAAGTGTTCCATAAGTCAGTATTAACATAGAGAAAGCTGTTCAGGTAAATGAGACGAGTTTTAACTAACTTTTCACAATGCTTTTTCCTGACTGTTTTCACTAGTGCCACAAAATCCACTTAATCCATACGCACCCACATGTACCATATTTCCCCAAAAATAAGACAGGGTCTTATTTTCTTTTGACCCTCGAAATAAGCGCTTGGTCTTATTTTCGGGGAGGTCTTATTATTTTTGAGGTGCAGGAGACAGTGAGCGTGGTCACCTCATGGCGGCTGCTGTGTTTTGGGGAGGGCTTATTTTTGGGGGGACATCTTATTTTAGCGCATGCGCTCAAAAGCCTGATTGGGCTTATTATCCAAGAAGGTGTTATTTTCAGGGAAACAGGGTACTAATATTTATTTTATTTTTTCTTTAGAATGGAAGTAGTGCCAAAAGCTTGGAATGAGTCCTATATTGCAGCTTGCAATTACATGAAAGAAAATTTCTATGCAACGAATCCCACCATGATGGCTTACGCATTACTGTGGGGGGCCTACAACCTGGTCCATGTTCGTGCCGTTGATGAGTGGAAGACGGCCTTCTGGACGCTGTACGGTCATTTTTAATATACCGTGATGCCTTTCGGCTTCACCAATGCACCCGCCGTCTTCATTTGTGGTGGAAATGGTTGCCTCAGATGTGGCCATGGGGCGGTGCTCCTAGAAGCCTACGCCCCTGCAGACACCTTGTTCCCTTGCACCTATTATTCCTGGAAGCTGTTGTCTCCGGAGCACAATTATACGATATAGGACAAGGAGCTATTGGCGGTTAAGGTCCCTTTCGAGACATGGCACCATCTGGAAGGGGCCCACCACTAGGTCGAGGTTCGAACGGACCATTGCAATCTGGAACATTTACATACAGCACGGACATTGAATCAGCATCAGGTGCGATGGTCAGTTTTTTGCTTGATTCGATTTTCAGGTGACCTATGTTCCGAGTGGCCAAATTCAGCTCGCTGACATGCTGTCCTGGAAGCCTGAATATACCTGAAGAGGATAAAATGCTCAAACGCCAAGCAGTCAGTTGGAGCCACTGAAGCTCTGGGTGGATAAAGACCCCTTGGCTGAGGGATATTCTGTCCCAAGGAATCCTCCAGGGCTGGACTACCGATAGGTTCTTCAGGTCCGTGAACCATGGTCTCCTGGGCCAATAGGGAGCCACCAGTATTATCTGGGCCCTCTCCTCCAGAACCCTCCTGACTAGTCCCTGAATCAGATGGAGAGGGGGAAAGGCATAAAGGACGCCCCCAGGCCATGGGGCGCAAAGGGCATCCGTCCCCTCTGCTGCTGTCATTGGAAACCTGGGGAAAAACCTTGGTAATTGGCTGTTGGCTGGGGTAACAAAAAGGTCCAAAACTGGAGGGCCGAAATGAACTGTCAGCTCCCAAAACAGGGATGGGTGTATGCGCCAATCTGACTGGTCCACCATGGTCCTGCTGAGTCAGTCCACCTGTGCGTTGCTCACCCCCAAAATGTGATCTGCCCAGAGGAACAGAAGATGTCTCTCTGCCCAAAGGCCCAGCTGTTCTGCATGAGGGACCTCGAGTGCATGTCCCCGTCAGTTTATGTGGACCTTGGTTGATATATTGTCTGTTAAAATGAGGACATGGTGGCCGATTACAGAGTCTCGTAATGGCCCTATATTGAAAATGTGGCCGGTAGAACAAAAACAAAGGAATTGACGGTGGTCAGGCAAGATGGGGCTGTGTAAGTATACCTCTGTCAGGTCAATAGAGGTCAGGAAATCACCCTCCCGAATGGAACAAACGGAGTGCATCTTAAAACGTTTGTACACAAGGTATCGATTCAGTCTCTTGAGATCCAGGATAGTCCTCCAGTCCCCTAAATTCTTGGGGACCATGAATATAATGGAATAAAAGCCTTGTCCTCTCTGTTCCGGAGGAACTGGTTGAATGGCTTGAATGGCAAGCAGGAGTTGAATAGCTGAGGCCATTAGGCGACTTTTAGCCGTATCCCTTGAGACAGGACAGCTTATGAAGAAGTTCAGAGGAGGAGCCAGGAACTCAAGAGATAGACCGAACCTCAGGGTTCTGATTACCCAGGAGTCAGATATTGTACTCTCCCATTTGTGGCCTAAACGACCTCCAATGGGGGTGTCAGGCTCCGCTTTAGCGGGACCAACGAAAGGGGCGACCATCGGAGCCCCGAAAGGGTCGCTTACCTGGCTGCTGCTGTCTGTTTCTAAAGCCCGACCTGTCTGGTTGCCGTCCCTGTCAGGTCTGAAACAGTTGTTGAGGTTGCTTGAACTCCACCCAGAGCCTGAGGAACGAAAGGACTGGCTTTGAGGGTAAGGAGAGAATCGCCTGTCGCCTCTGCGGTAGAAGGAGGGCATGATCTTGCCCCTATCCTTGATGTCCACCAAGATTGGATCTAGAAATTGGTTCAAAGAAATTGGAGTCCTTGAAAGGGGCAGATGCCAACCTCCATTTACTTTTAGCATCCGCCTGCCATTGGCGAAGCCATAACAGGTGGCGGGAGGTTATAGATGCAGCAATTGATCGTGAGGAAAACTTTGCTCGGTGAAGAGTGGCATCTGATGTGAATTCTGCCACAACAATTAACTTGTGCAGTTCTTGGTGGGATCTGGCATCCTTGAGTGGAATTCTCGCATGCATCTGATGAAACCACATGACTGAAGTGTGAGCGAAGAATGATGCTGCCATTGAAGCCTTCACTGCCCAGGCCGCTGTCTGGTGTGCCTTGCATAGAGCCATCTCATTCCTTTTGTTTTCTGACCGGAGATTATCCATTGCATCTGTAGTCAAGAGCTGAGGTTGAGGTCAACACTGCCACCGGAGCATCTACTGCCAGAATCTGCAGTATATCAGAGAGGTCTGAGGCGACAGTGTAGAATCTCCTCAGTGCTCGTTGGTGAAGAGCCAGTCCCTGGGCTGGCCCATTGCCACTGGATTGTGTCAATAAAAAGCTTAGGGGCTGGTAGTGCCTCACACTTTTCACTCAGTGAAAAGCCTCTGACTGGCATCCAAGAGCACCGCAGGGGTCTGTGTCCCCAGTCTGGACCCAGGTAGGCAGTGGCCTTTGCCTTACGTAACAGGGTTGTAAAGAGATCTGGGCAAAACAACCTGGCAGGGCTTTTGAGGCTGCACCTTCGTCCTCTGACCAGTTCAGAAACTGATCTTCCTCTTCAGAGGAATCACCACCCTGACTGACCTGATCCCCAGGTCTGTATATAGGGGTCCTGAAATCTAATGGCATGGAGGAAGGCTGGAATTGTGGGAAGGAGTGGGGTGTGACTCCTCTCTGCAATCCCATTAATTCCCTTGGGAAATTGCCCTGGCTAATAAAGACTGCAGCTGATCAGACAACTGCGGCTCCCGGCCTTCTGAGGTCCAGAGTCCAGCTGCTGTAAAGGTGACCTCAGGGCCTGGTCTCGGTCAACCTAGCTGGAGGGGAGCACTTGGGTCTAAACTCTGAGGAAATTGGCCCCCCACGCCTTCTGGTGACCAGGACTGATGCTGAGATGACTGCAAGCCACTGATTCCAGAATATGAAAGGGATGCTGGTCCCCAAAAACATTGATTTCAGGCCTGCCTTGGGAATAGGTGTTCCTGTCCTGCACTCTAGTAGCCCTTTCCACTCTCGCCAGTTCCTTTTCTATTGCTCTCTGTCTGCACCTTGCATCCTTCTCAGATGCCTTTGACACCTTGTTTGACTTTGAAACAGAAGTGGAACTGCTGGTAGAAGTGGTAGAAGCTGCCTGTCTGGGGCTGCAAAATTTTTGAGAGGGAATGGAAGGAGGGAGGAGAATTTCCTGACCTTCCCCAGAGCCCTCAGGCCTCTTCTGGCTCTTGGGGGGAATGGTAGCCATTTAACTGGATTTGCCGGGCAGAATAAGTCTGTTAGGAGCAATAGAGACTCTCCCCTTGGTGAACAATTGGCCTTTGACAGCACTTTCTGGCTATTACTAGGCAAAAAAGGCAGCATAGGCAGCATTGTCAGCTGTTGCTAGGCAGAAAACAGCAGTAGTTGGCAGCACTCTAGGGCGGTTACTAGGCAGATTAGTCGGCCATTTTAGTTCGCCTGACTATGAAGACGGCAGGAAGGATTCAAGGCTTAGAGGCACAGCAATAGCAATAGCAGACAGGCTCTGCAAGAGCAAAATAACTGCTAGTAAACAGCCTGGGGAAGGGCTAACTAGAACCCCAGGAGGCCCTAAAGAGGGCAGCACCTCAACGCAGGCTCTGCTGAGGCAAAAAATTAAAATGGCAACCAGGCTCCTAAGAGCACAGTCGTCGTGGCTTCTCCTGCCAACCACTGGAGCATGCTTGCCGTCACAGTCCACTGGACGTATCCGGACAGTGACTGAGCCACCCTCTTCAAGCTAAGCCTGGAGCAACCCACCTAAGGGGATGCCCCCACCGCCAAACACGGATGCGGGCAGGGGCCTTGGCCACTAAGTGAGCTAGGAGGGCGTCTTACTGGCGAACCGATAAGGGCCCCTCAATGCAAACTCTTTATGTCGTTTAAAGTCGAAATCCTTGGTCTCTAAAGGAAGATAATCCAGGAAAGGAAAAAACCTCAAAAAACCCTTCTCAACTCGACAGAAGACTGAGTCGAACTGGGAAGGAACTGGTCAGAGGAGGTGTGGCCAAAAAAGACGACTCGGTCTCCAGGCAGAGCAGAGTTAACCCATTCCTGGATAATCTTCCCCTCACTATGGAGAGCTGCAGGTACAAGCATGTCCGTCGTTGGCACATCAGCCCGAGACTGATGGGGGCACAGAGAGAGTGAACACCATCTTGGAACAGTACCTCCACTGTTTCATCAACACCCAACAGGACAATTGAGTGGAGGTGCTGGCTGTGGCGGAATTCACCTACAACAATGCTCAGCATGCATTCACCCGCGTGTCCCCATTCTTCACCACTTCCATCCATGGCTCTTCCCGTTGGCTGCATCCGACTCCCCGGTTTCGGCTGTGGACATGTTTCTACAAGAGCTAAAAGCCATGCACCAAGTGGTCCATTACCAACTGGTGAAAGCCAAGGAGGATTACAAAAGCTTCGCAGACAGGCATCGTTGTGAGGTCCCACTGTTAGCTGTAGGCGGTAGAGTTTGGCTTTCCACATGGTACCTGCCGACAACATGGCCATCGAAACAGCTCAATCACCGCTACTTGTGGCCATTTCCAGTCGAGGCGGTGATCAATCCTGTGGCGTTTCGCCTATCCCTGCCACAGACCATGTGGATTCACCCAGTCTTTCCTTGTTAGTCCCAGTATTGGCCGACAGTCCACATAGGCCGACGCCACTGCTGCCAGGACCAGTAGCCCCTCAGGGAGAGGCGGAGTATGAAGTGGACAGTATCTGTGATTCACGCCAATTGCGGGACTGGTTTCAATATCTGGTGGCATGGAAAGGTTATGGACCGGAGGACTTTACCTGGGTTGATGCCGCAGATGTCCACGCCCATCTGGTCCGCGACTTCCACACCCAGTTTCTGCAATGTCCTCGTCCACATGGTCCTGGGGGAGAGGGCCCTGCAGGGAGGGATAGTGTCATGCCCCCGTCCCGAGTCAAATCTGAAGGGTTAGACTCCCTGTTGGAGTCTGAAGGGGAAGACGAACAGCTGACAGAGCGCAAGAGAGTGACTTAGTTGGCTGAGGAAGAAACTGGGGAAGGGCAAAGTCAGGCTGGGCAGAGCAGGGGAGAGGAAGAACAAGGGAGAAGGGGTTCAGATGAAGACAAAGGCCCAGCCCCTCCTCATCCTAGGCAGTGCAGGGAAGAACGGAGAAGAGATCAACATGGGTTGCGTAGCTTATGAGGGAGGGCCCTCCGATTCTTCTCACAAGAAACACCTGCTGATGGAGTTTAAAAGGAGAAATAGTTGAGAGGGGCATTTGTCAGGAACAAATGCTGAGTTTCTGGTATTAGCTCTTATCTGAGTTCCTGGCATCCTCAACTGTTTGGATTTACTGCCGTGTTATTTCTTGTCTGGAATTCCTTGTTTGTTGACCCTGCCGGAGTAATTACCTTGTCTTGCCTCGTGGATATTCAATTGAATCTTTTGTGTTGGAACTGGAATATTATCAGCCAAAGGCAGATACAAGTTGGTAGAAGAACTCTCTCCAGACGGAGAGTTAAAAGAGACATTTGGAGCACAGTTGGTGTTAATAAAGGGATTTATGCCGGTTCTCTGGCTGTGTTGCCTTTGTGCCAAGCTCCAGGTCATCACAGAATCAGAGAATGGATGCAAATCAGACATGAAAAAATAAAAGATAAAAAAAATATTTCAATGGAATTTTTGTTTTGTTTTTGTTTCACAATAAAAATCATGTACATTGTTTCCTGTTATAAATCCTACTTACTATGTCTATTGGTTCTTCATAATTGTATTTGTTTCCGCTGCATTCAGCATAAAACTATACTTCTTTGGCCATAAATAAGTCTTGCTATGTTTAAAAAAATGTGTATGACTAAGAATGTAAGGTTCATAACAATAGGGACACATTTTCAGTCACCTTGAATAATAAACATGAGCTTATTAATATTTTTTTTAGCATTCTAAAATAATTCTATCAGGCAGTACATTATTTACAATCCTGACTTCATACAAAATGTGTAAAGGACCTATGCACTTACCTTTCCAAATATGTTGACTTTTTAACCTTTTTCAATTTAACCCCTCTCCGTCCATCTCCTATATTTCTGTAAGCCAATCCTGATGAAACATTAAATCCACATGATTTTATAAAAACTGAAGGTTGCTGTAGTAAGCAGAGTTTTGTGGGTGGAATTCCAATTCTGTGTTGACCTTAAAAGTTAGGACCTGAAAACCTTTTTTTAAATCACATGGAAATGCCATGAAAACTAATTAGAAACAAGTCAACAAATCACATGCAAATCATGGTTCTCTGAGTGCACCAGAAGTATTTGTAGGGCTTTGCATGATTCAAAAAATGATTCAGAAGAATTACTTGGAGCCTTCTAAAACTATAGCCTCTTTCTGTTATATTCTGTTTCAGGCTCCTGTGTGACTCTGAAAGGTACTTTTAATTTAAGAAATATAAAATGTCATTGCTGTAGGATCATCTCACAGTAACAAACAGACCAAATGGCTTGATCAATTCCAGTAAATTCCTTTACTAGAAATATAAACAACTTCACTAAACCATTTACATGGTTTCCATCTTGATAATCTAGATCTATTTCAACAGAAGTTTTAATAGTTATATTAAACACTTGTCAAGCAATATTTCAAGGAATCTTAAGACTCATTGGAAGAGTTTTGTTCATAAAAACAACAAATGTGACATAATTTAAGCTACAAATCAGAATTCTTATCCTTAAAATTCTTATCCTTAATTCAAGATCTTATTTTTCAGATTTAGCACATTATCAAATTTAGCAAGATACTGTTATTTACCAATTTTGATATATTCTTTCCGAAATCATAGATAAGAATTCTAGAGGCAATCACTGTTTAGTAATCTATGAAAACCTGCTTCTTAATAAATTACTTTAATGCAGAAACAGATGAATATTTAGATTCCTGACTTCATCTATTAGTCAAAAAATTAAATCACTTTCAGAAAAAAAATCAATGTATTTATATTTCATCATAGTTTGTTTGATGTAGTAAAATTGAACAACACTGGAAAAATAAATAGAGCCATCACAATTCATTCTCTATAAATAACATTAATAAGCTTATTGAATGTTTACTTTTGTTGTGAAGATTTTTCCAAACTTTTTTAAAAGGAGAAATATTAAGATGTCCGATTACATTAATATTCCCTTTGCAAACAGGTATGCTATGGTATGTTGTGGTACTTAAAAAACAAACATAAGCTTAAACTCATAAGTCTCTGCAGAGTTGTGAAATTAAGGCAAAAAAACCCAAGAGCAATAATCTGAAAAAGGACTGGAGGGAGAAAAGGACTGACAAAGAAGAAACTGGATTTGCATTTATGTATAATTTATACATGAAGTATAAAAATAATGGCAATCTTGAAGAGCCATTTCACTATACATTATATCAGCTTTGTTTCCTTCCTTAATCCAGTTGGAAGCCAGTAGAATTCCAGGAAGATTTCATTTACTAGTCTACAACCTTCTATTTTACATTCAAATATCAACTTACAATAAAAAAGATAGTACACACTTCTCTGGATATGGGGCAAGGAGTTGCCTTTTACCAGCTAGAATAGATCAAGCAGTGAAGTTACTTTTAATTCCCAGTGTTCATAATCCTCTTTCCAAATAAATGTTTGGATTTGTACATAGGCTGTTGATTTCAAGCTAAACACAAGAGACACTTTTGAAATGAATACAAAAGCCTGATTTCTAAGACACATCAAAGTTCACATCAGTCAGACAACTCTTCTTACATCATTGCTTTGCAATAAAATGTTAGGATAGGTTCTGAATGTCATAAAACAAAATGCAAAGCAAATATTTAACGTTAATCCACCTGGCTCATACATTTTATCTAAAATGCCATTGTAATACAGTAACTCATTTTTCAATTATGTGCAACTTGTTTGTACTTTACTTCTAGATAAGAAAGAATGCTAGAGTCCTCCACTGACAGGTGACTGAAAGCAGAAATCTAAACTATCACAAAATTTACAGTAGATATCGATACAAGAATAAAGTTGTGGAAATCACGGCTCATTCTGGATTTTTGGTTTGGTTTTTGGATCAACAAAAGGGAGGGATATGCATTTGCATTCAGAATCACTATGAGATTACAGCATAAACTGCATCCATCTACAAAACTGCTTTTGTTCAAGTCTACTGTTGCCTGCAAAACATGCATGTATACCGGGATCAATATTTTCAATCATATAGCCTTTATTTTACACCTTTTTGAATCAGTTATGTTTAATATGGAAAACAGAGCCCCATACTAGAGTGTCACTTTATGAGTCTCCACCATGAGCATGTTTGCTTTAAAATTTCTGATCAATTTCAGCAGAGAGAACAGCCATTTCAATCTGTTATCATTATACAATATATATATATATATATATCTTAAACTTAAATCTTTCAAGCACACTTAACTTAGATGCAGTTGTGCTTTGATCTCCTCGAGGATCTGACAGCAACATTCAACTTTATATTCTGTGGAAAATTAGCTAGTCTTCTACTTTTGACATTTCAATACAATATCCCTGTATATTAAAGGAATCTTTTCGGTGTATTACATGAATAGTTTATTATGAAACTGGTTAAGACTGAATCAGAAAAATTGGCGAAATATTTCTGCTTTAATGTTCTTTCCAGAATCACATGAGGAACCAAGAACACTCCATTTAAGAATTTTAGATAAACCAGATGAAGACAATGTTTTTGATTTGCTTGTTCATTCTTCTAAATCAAGTGTAATTTGCTTGTTCATTCTTCTAAATCAAGTGTGTTTAGTTCTTCTTCTAGTTCTTCCAAGTCCTCACCAGTAAATAGATTTTCATCAACAGGTACAGCATCAATTACACCATTTTCTGGGTTGTCTTCCATGTCACTGTCAGGATCTAAATCACTTTGCTCTCCATTTTCAAGTCCACCCCCTGAAGCTTCACTTAATTTGTTGTCTGAAAAATAAAATAATTCTTATCATTTGTATATGTGTGTGTGTTTCAGACTGTGTTAACCTCTGGCCACTGCCCAAAGTAATCCCTGCAATTTCCTTGGCTAAATTTCAGCAATGGTTTTCCCTTATTTGCTTTCTAGGCTGAGAGATTGCAACTGGCCCAATGTCCCCAAACTGGCCTTGTGTGGAAGGCAGGATTTAAACGCAAGGTCTTACAGTTTCTAGGTCAGTTCCTTGATCACACTACACAAACTTGTCTCTATTTACGCATCAATTATATTTAATATCATTAAACAAGACTAATGTACCTGAAAAATATATCAAAGCTAAGGAACTATAAAGTAAAACTATAAAAGCATTATACTTAGAAATAAACTTTTCAGATATCAGGCGTCTACTACTTAACCTCCTAGACAAATGTATGTATTTCAAAAGATGCAAAAAGTCCCTTCTGAGCAGGCAGATTTAGGACTTTAGCTTTATTTTCAAGAGGAGGTATTGACTCTTCCACTTGGAAACAATTTTATCATGTTTTTGGACCCATTTTTATGTTATTCGGGATAACTTAAGAAACATTCTCTACTTTTTGGGGGAAAAAACACCTTGTCTTTATATTTTTCCATGCATATGTTTTTAAATTGGGTTGCATATTTCAATTCCAGTTCTTTATTTTAAAATAATGCCATTTAATTGGTGTCTAAGATTGAAATCTAGGGAGACTGAGCCATCTCCAGTCTCTTTTATTCTGCAAGTATTTTTAATTATTTTTTTAAAATGCTACTTAATTTATTACCGAAAGCACTACTTTTCTCTCTCAAATGAGTTGCAGATAGCTGTTTATTATAACTTCGTTAGTTAACCCATGTTTTATTTTCTGCCATTTCAAATACTATTTTTTATTTTTAGTCAAACAGTTGGGAGACTACACATGTAATTTAAATAAAGAATATTTTATAGGATTATTAGGATTTAAGTATTCTGTCTGAAGAACTCAATTATCAAAACATGCAATAGGAGTCATATTTTGGGATTCACTATTAAATATAGGATAATATTCAGAATCTAAAAATTACCCAAATCTTTCCCATTAGCATAAAACAGGTTCTTAAATTCCTTACCGTCTTTCTCAGTGGAAGCATATATGCTAAATCGTTCCAGGCTAGCTACAGTAATTCCAGTCTCATCCACATCTTTTGGAACATAAAGATTCAAGTCGATATCATTTACACAGACAAGTTCATCAACCTGAAATGGAAGAAATTATAGTTTCCCATAATTAGGCTAATTAGTGTTTCTTATAGTAATAATGTCTATGTTCAATTGCTTGTGCAGTGGACTACAACCTTAAAACAACTACTGATGGAGGAATTTAGCATGTGCATTTAACTACAGGATTCTTGAATTGTGAAGGGCTTTTTTTCTCACATACAGATTGCTCTTGCAGCTGCTTTACCTCATCTTCTCCTGTCCCTTGAATATAATGGGTGTCATCTGCTTCTTCATCATCTGCATCAACTAGTTCTGGACGGAACTCAAACACTTCACGCCCGCTGATCTAGCCATGGGAAAAAAGACCAACATTAAGCAGATATGTAACAATTACAGACAGATGGATTTCAAAACAACGGCTTAATTAATATGGCTTAATTTTGCTATATAAAAAAGCAGAACATACCACCAATGCTTTACCAGCTTTAAAGTCCGCTTTCCTTCTTTCCATATCTTGCTCAGCCTTATCAATTTTTTCTTGTCTTTTCCTTCTCTTCCATGCAAGAAAAGACTCTAAAGTAATTTTAGTAACATTTACTCCTAAGGCAGAACGCTGCAAGATAAAAAATGATCACTGAGTGGGATCTTAAAAAGACTTCCTTTTTTCTCCTTTCTCTAGTACATTAAAATCTAAATGTATCATAAATCTTTTCAGCAAGATGGTCTGTGAGTATATATGGCTTAGACCCCTTGAATTTCTGGCTTATTTGGAACTTCATGTTTTTAAATTGTGGGTTCCAGAATTTACAAAGACTTAGAAATATAAATTAAAATTAAGGTTAAAAAAAAACCTCCAACTATATTAATTTCATATTATTACTATCCAATGACACATGCAAGACAAATTTATTTATCATAAAAATACTCAGTTAAGATAAATGGGTGCCCCCTGGAGGCAAATACTGGTATTTATTTTCATAATGTCTAATGTTGCAGGAATTAAAAAGCTTAATTTTTAAAAGTAAGTTAATAGAATACTGTAGCTCTATAAATCTTTCCCAACAATTAAAAAGTTATTGCAATTTAATAATAATATTTTTAAATTTAACACTGTCAGCTATACTCAATTAATGGGATACTTTAATTGCCCAAATAACTGCATTCCTTCCCCCAATCTATATCAGGGTAAGTGGCTACATTACCTCTTTTTCTATTAGATCTTCTAAAGAAATTTCTTCTTCTTTTTCTTCTTTCTTTTTGTCCTTTTTGAGCACAAAACCAGGAGGAAGTGCATGGCGGTACATACAATTGTCACCTCCACCGGGACAGACCCAAAACCAGCCGTATTTATTGTTTTCAATAGCATCAAGGAAATACTTGCACACCTGCATTAAAAATTTAGCAACAAATTCTGTTTTCTATTTTATACCCACAAGAGAATGCTTCTTATTCCTGGGGACAAAATGCAAACATATAAATTCACCTGGAGCAATATTAAAGCAGCTTGAGAAGGTAATACGGCAACATTTGCGTTATTTGCACAGAATGAAGTGTCCACATTCATTCCCACCAGATGTAATTGTTTTAGTTAAAATGCTCTTTTTATTTTTGTAATGACATCAAACCCTTCAGATAATATTACTACATTTGTTATTTTATTCTCTATTCATATTAGCATTATCATAGTTACTTAGTAACCATATAATCCTGAATACATCTGAAGTGCCGTATTTTTCAGAGTATAAGACACCCCTCCCCCTAAAAGAGGCTGAAAATTTGGGTGCATCTTATACTCTGAATGTAGCTTTTTTGAAGGTTTTTTCAGCCCTAACTAGCACTAGCGAGTGAAGCTATCTTTGCAGGCTTTTTTCATTGCTACTCCATTGGAAACTTTTCCCCCCAGCCCTAACAAGGTGCTAATGATCTTCCCAGCAAAGGTTTTCTTCATCACTTCTATCAGCTGTGCTTTTTTTCAGCCCTAACCAGGGGATAAAATAACGTGCTGAAGTTGACCAGACTAAGGATGCTAGTCAGATGGTACGCAGATTTTTTTTTTAATTTCCCTCCCCAAAAACTAAGGTGCGTCTTATACTCTGAAAAATACGGCAGCTCTTTATGATTGGGAAAAGGTAGTTTATACAGTACCTATATTTCCAAAATTATTCCTTTATACTGACACATGTATCATTCCTTGAAATAGGATTTGTTTTCTCTACATAAATCTCAAGCCCACCTTCATGCCTTTCATGTCTAAAATAGAATAGAAGTAGTAAAAACAAAGTTGGAATTACATCCAGAAAACATTAATCAATCTATGGCAAAATAATTATATGCCCGAGATAGTTCTTATTCTATGGATTCCATATTTCCTTGCATTGTATTATGTTCATATGCTATTACTGTGGTTAATTTGTCCAGGCTAAAACAAACTATACTTTTGAATCATGGAAGGTTTGAAAAGCTTCAGCTATTATTACACTAGCTTTCCTTAGCACACAGTGAGTATTTCAGTTCATTTTATCAGCAGCTTTCTCTCCTAGATGGAAAGAATACACAATGACATAATATGTAGATCTACATAAAGAAACTAGTACAAGTTCTTTAATTAAGAACCAAAAATACATACGATTTGTGTTTTTGGTTTTTTCTTTTCAGCTTCCCCATGCTTCTTGTTCACTACCTCCTCCAGCTTTTTTTCATCCCAGTTATCCATTGTATCTAGACAGAACAGCAAAACGTTTCATGAAAAGAAATGTTTTAAGAAAGCGCCTTAATCACCAATAACAACCTCTCCATTATATGCCAGGACAACGAGAAAGATTTCATCTGTATGTTTATGAATATTTAAGATGTAAGGAATAATATGAACAAAAATAAATATTAAACTCTAGGTATGAATTAGTTCATACAAAACAGGGAAATGTTATCAAAAACATAGTAAATGTTTGATTTTAATACCTTCGCAAATATTCATACTGGCATTTTAGACAGAACATGATTTAGCATTATATTAAAGAACTATGCATTCAGGTAATGTCATCCAATTCCCTTTCCTAGTTGCTTGATAAGACTTGAAATTTTTCATTGAGACAAACTGAAAACCTGCGCTTTCATGCACTACGCATGAAACTGAAGAAGTCACAATATTTGTCTAGATTTAGTTATAGCACTGAACTATAGCTGAGTAAAAAAAATAATCCAATGTTTTTTATCTCCTTATAAACATATTTACCGTATTTTTCTGAGTATAAGATGCACCTTTTTACTCCCAAAAAGAGGGTGAAAACTTGCGTGCGTCTTATACACCGAATGTAGCCCCATCCAGCCACCCCCATCCTTTGGCCTCTGCCTCCCAGCAATTTACCTCTTTGCAGCAAGCAGACAGAGCCTCTTAAGCAACTGATTCTCAGCTCCCGACCAACAGCTGATTGAGACTGCAGGCAGCTGCATGTGCTA
>JANHFT010003808.1:14661-25669 GCA_032467955.1 Pseudoxenodon macrops
TCTTCAAGGAAAAACAAAGGAATTCCAGTTGCCTCTTGAAAAAGCCCATTTGGGATACTCATGTCCTTATTAAGAGCATGCTCTTCCTGGAGTTGGCTTTGAAGACTTCCAGAAAGTTTAATGGATGCAAGATGCAGTCTGTTGCCCAGGGGTGGGTTGTGGATCATTTTGCTACTCAGAGTTGGAAACGGACTTCCAGTTTGCTTTTAGGGCCATTTTTCACCCCCCCCCCCCGGAGGCTTTAGGAGGCTTCCCTGAAGTCTGAGGCCTTTTTTTCACCCTCTAGAGGAGGAGTCAGCAAACTTAAACACTTAAAGAGCCATTCGGACCTGTTTCCCTCACAAAAGAAAACACCGGGAGCCACAAAATCCTTCCTGTGCCTGACTACTTCTTGAATGGCCACAAAACTAGCATATGTAGTTGAATTAAATGTTTTGTTTTATTCTGAAACTTTTCTTTTCTTGGATTTATCTATGGTTGGCCTACCGGAGGTTGAAAAACTCAATAAATCATGTGCCGGCAGGTGTCACACATTGGCGATTGTGACACATATTTTGAGTGACAGGGAGCCACAGCCAAGACGTGAAAGAGCCACATGCGGCTCCAGAGCCACAGGTTGCTGACCCCTGGCCCAGAGTCAAGTTGGCTGTCGTGGGAGGCGTGGCTCATCCCCGTCCTCCACCTCTGCCGCACATGCGGGAAAAGCCTCCTGCGATGGCCAACCTGACCCTGGGTGAACTGGTTGTTAAATTACTCAATACCGCTATCGAAGTGGATCCTGGGTGCTGCGCTGCGATGGAGAAACGGAACAGAGTGGCTGGTGCGAGGGGAGGAGGAGGAGCAGGGAGAAGAAAACGGGAAAGTGGCCTTCTTCCCTCACGCTGGCTGCTCCTTCCCGTTTCTCCATTGCAGTGCAGCACTGCCCTCAGGATCCACTTTGATCCACTTTGTAGGTGGGTAATTTTACAACCAGTTTGCCTGAACCTGCAAACTGACTGAATCCCATCACTGGATATGCCTTATTCCAGGTGTGTCAAACTGAATTTCATTGAGGGCTGCATCAGGATTGTGTTTGACCTCGGGGGCCAGGGTGGGCATGGCGAGACCAACATCACTCATGTCAGGTGCGTTTGTGGTGGCCAGAGCACTCATGGGCCTCCCAAACTCCATTTTTGCTGGCAGACGCACCACGGGCTGGTCCTTCGCTGTTTCCAAGGCAGCAACCGCGAGCTAGATCTAAGCACCCCGCAGGCTGGATCCGTCCCCTGGGCTTTGAGTTTGACACCCCTGCCTTATTCCACTTATTCCCTATCCTTAATTGAAACTCAAAAGTCTTGCAGGATCCAATCTGGGTTATCGGGTCCAGAGGTTTTATCTTCTGAGCTTTCGAACTCGTGCTGGTGCCCATCTTAAAGAAACTTCTTGCACGAGTCCGAAAGCTCAGAAGACAAAATCTCCGGTCCCAAGTAACTGACCAAGATTGGATCCTGCAACACATATATGCACCTTCATTCTCAAAAGTCTTCCTTACGTTTATCTAAAACACAGAATTCCATTTAAGGAAGGCAGACTCAGAAGTGCATTTTGTACCAATGGGCATCAACACATAGCTAATCTCTTCCTTTAATGCTACACACTGCCGTATATATTTAGCTTGGAATGATCATACAAGTTTTAAAAGTGTTACGTGCGTTTATACAAATATTGTTTGCAAACATTCTATAAAACGGCCCAGCAGAAAAACCTTTGGAGTGGTCTAAAAATATGCAGCTAAAAAATCACAGGGTAAACGTTTTATCAGCTACTCGTTTCAAGCTTTGAATTTGTTGGCATAACAGTCACGTTCTCCTAAAATTAAGTCATGCACCTTTAATATATTTAATAAAGAATCATACTTTAAAAATAGAACAGGCGCGTATACAAATAAAAATAAAGTGACAAGCCAGAAATGCAAACTCCAGCTGTTCGATTCATTATCAAGTTAATTTTTGTGGAACTAAAAAAGAAACACGGAAACCAGAAATCTCTTTGCCAGCAATCAACACCCAGATAAGCAAGGATTAACACCAGGATTAACACCAGACAAAGAATCAAACAGTAAACAACACCCTAATCCACAAACTAACAAGCAGGAAACAATATCCTAATCAAGCTACAGTTATTCCTTGGCTTACTACCATAACTGGGACTAGATATTAGGTCGATATTATGCTAGTCACATTAGATTTTACCTTTGTTTTGCCATGGTCGTTAAGTAAAACACTATAAATTTTAAGTGAATCATGTGGACATTAATCAAGTCCAGCTTTCCCCGTTGATCGCTTGCCAGAGGTTTGCAGGAAGAGTCATAAATGGTGATCACATGAACCCAGAAAATGCTGCAATTTTCATAAATATGTGCTTGTTGAATTTTGCTTCTTTAATAAACCCCTATTGCGAACCGCAGTATCGCCGAACGCATTTAGTTAATGGATCAAAATATGACTTTTGATAACCTCAAAGAATCTGCAATGATTGTAAGTCCGATGACCAATCACACGTCACATTTTTCAGTACCGCTGTATCTTTGAGCTATCTGTCACTAACAAATGGTTTTAAGTTGAAGACTACTTATAGGCTAGAGAAGGAACAATGGATGGAAACTGATCAAGGAGAGATTCAACCAAGAAATAAGGAAAAAATTTCTGACAGTGAGAACACTTTACCAATGGAACAGTTCGCCTTCAGAGGTTGTGGAGCTTCATCCATGGAAGCTTTGAAGAAGAGACTGGCACTGTCAGAAATAGTGTGGGGTCTCCTGCTTGGGTGAGGGGTTGGACTAAATTATCTACAAGATCCCGTCCACCTCTGTTATTCTGTCCTGTTCTAAATGCCCCCCATTGACTTTCCTTCATGGAAGCCCGTAGAAAGGCCACAAACGATCACAGGATGCTTCAATCACTGTTAATTACAGGTCTGTAAAAGTTACAAAGTATAGTTGAAACGTATAGCTAGCTCATCATCAATTCCTCCTTTTCACTACCTGGAGAATCCAGACACACAAGTTGGAACTTGACTATCACAAAATCAACGCAAGAATTCTACCTTTCATATTCATTCCTGCTTTAAGAAAAACTGGATGATATCAACGCAACACCCAAAGTCCCCAGTGGGCTATTTTCATATGCAGGGCACCGATTTAGTTGTAGATAGAACAGGGCTAGACCAACAAGGGGAATCTAATCAGATTTCCAAAGTCGAACGAGTAGGATTTGCCTTCTTTAATCGCTAGATTACATACTGCACTACTAGTAAGCTTTGTGTTTTCCCGATGTAGTCTCCGAGCTCAGAAATAATAGATGAGCGTGTGATTAAGGTCTTTTTATAATGCTAAGGATTAAAATCCCATGTTCCCAGATCATGGACACGATACCTCGAAATTCAGGTCAAATAAAGGAATTACCGAATTTTACGCAGAGCACAATAGGCTAAGCCAGGATTGCTTCTTTAATAAACCCCTATTGCGGACCGCAGTATCGCCGAGCGCATTTAGATAATGGATCAAAAAGATGACTTCTTTTGATAACCTCAAAGAATTAATCTTCTTGTGAGAGGGACCATCGAGGTGAGCCATGCTATCTTTATTAATGCTTGATGCGAGAAAGCTTTGCCCGCATTAAAGTGAATGCCTTTCAAGAGATTGTTTCCATCAATAACTAAGATAAAATAGTAGAACCACAGATTTCAGTAAACATTTAAGCAGAGAAACCACAAGACCTTTTAGTGGTTAGCTTTATCACATGGACTTGGCAAAGAATGGAAGACCAGAGCCATAATATTCAAACCAGGCATAGTAACAAAGATTTCCTTTCTATAGCTTCTATAGGCCCTTTCTGTTAATATAGTAAATGCAAGCCCAGCATTTCCCTTAATCTGAAAAGCATTTTACTCTAATGAAAGTTTTGCTTAAGACATTAATTTCCACATCCCAGATGATTCGTAAAACTACTTTTCCCCCCTCTTGTTGCAAGGATTTGTAGTGGATAAGACAAACATCTGCTTAAAGTTCATAAGAAAGAGGTTTCACAGTGCATTAACCTGCCCCCAACCCTTTTCTATCTAACAATATCTCTTGAGTCTTTAATCCAATTCAAACGCAATTATGTGTACATGGGGAAGAAAAGATTGGTTTATATGGGAAAATCGTCTTGGGATTCTAGGTACTTTATATAAGTAAATATTGAAAGAACTGAAAATATAAATGCCAAACATAAACTAGAAAATAATTGATAAACTAAATGCTGCCCCGTGTTAATCAACCAGGTAAACTTTGGGTAATAATTTTGCACATTTAATCTGTAGCGGAACTGTAGCTAAGTACATACCGTATTTTTCGGACTATAAGATGCACCGATGTATAAGACGCACCAAGATTTCAAAGAGGTAAGTAAGAAAAAAAGGTTTTTGTCGTCTCCAGCCCCAGGAACAATCTGTAGGCCTCCCAAACCCTCTGTGCACCCTGTTTTTCCCAAAAAAACTGGCTTGTTTTTACTTATATCTTCTGTATCTTGAAATTTTGAGTACAGTCTTGAAATTCTTTAGCAGAGAACAAATTTGGAAAAGATGTAATATTTCTGGAAATTTTCAAAGTCACAATCTCCAGGAATGAAACTGGAAGTAGCACCAATGTTCTTTATTTCTCTTCCCTCTACAACTCTGAACTGATACATTTGTCTTGCTACTTTAAAATCATGCGCACAGGTAATCCTCGATTTACAAATAGTTGGCTTGGCAAACATAAATAATTACAATGGACCTCCACAGGGCTACTTATGACCCCAGATGCAAAGTTCTTATAAATGCCCCGCCTCCCACGTAGTCACATGATTGCATTTTGGGTGCTAGGCAACAGACCTGCATTTATGGTCTTTTGCAGCGTCCTGCAGTCAGCAAGACCGTAATTTACAATGTTTTGCTGGAAACCAGCATTTGGCTCCTGGTTTCCTGCAAAAGGCACCACCCCCTCATTCAGGGCAACGGATTTGCTTCAATGTCTGCCACAAAAAATTCACACGGTGACTTGCTTTATGACCAACTTACAATTCCAGGCTCTATGGATGTAGAGGACTATCTCTATCAAGCACTTGGAACTAGGAGCAGAAATGTCTCTTTTCTTGTAGCTTCATCTTATTACAAGTTAGAAAATATCGTGGGGGGGGATTCCAACAGTGTACCAGCACTAGATCTGATTCTAATTTGTTATCCTAAATGTTTCATTGGATGTTCCTTTTACTTTTTCCTCAGCTTCAATTTAAAGAAACAAGCAAAGGCCTAGGGGAAACTAGAAAAATGTCAATTTTCCCAAAGGTCTTTTTTTTCTCATTTTTCCCAAGCCTCCACATTTCCACTGAGTATTTGCAGCCTTGAAATCCCACCAGAGATTTTTTTTTAAGAAAGGAGGGGGGATTATAATCAAATCAGTTCTGAAATTCCAAATATTACTCACTTGAACTGACAAGTCATGTTATCTCAACCTTGCAAGGCAACACACAGACCTCAAAGCCAAGCTGAGCCAAAGAAACAGACTTAAAAAAAAATCATCTTAGTTTTGTACTCTTCGAGGAGATATTGCAATGTGGATGGAGTGTGTGTGATGCAGACCATTCTGGAAATAAGATTACCTGCCTCTCTTACTATTCAGATGGTAGACCAGGAGAATCAAACTCAAGGTCCGCAGGCCGGATGCGGCCCACTGGGTACCTAGATCTTGCCTGTGGAGCCGACTTGGAAACAGCTAAGGACTGGCCCATGGTGCCTCTGCCAGCGAAAATACCCCTGGCAGAGGGATGCAGGAGGCCCTCCCAGACAAAAACCGAGCTTGCAAGCCTGTTTTCGCTGGCAGAGTGCTCGGGCCGCCACAGGCACCCCCGACACAAGTGATAGCAAGCTGGCCAGGCCCCTCCCCGAGGTCAAACACAATCCTGATGTGGCCCTTAATGAAATCGAGTTTGACACCCCCTGGAGTAGACTATTGAAGATCAAAAAATACAACACAAAGAACAGTGCAGCCAATTTCACTACCTATCCATGCACATCATCAACTGCGTCCCCCTCCCCCCTCCCCCGTCTTCTTTTTGTACAATGTGCAAAATGTGGTCGCAAACAATGAAAAGAAGATCAGGAATGGAATAATTTCAGCCTCCTGCTTGTCACTGTCGTCATCGTTATGTTATCAATATTCCAGTGTGGATTCACGCAAAAAGCTACACTGCACACTTGGGAATTTTTAACAGTTAGTTAAGCACCGTTTGTGATCTTGAATAATAACCCTGCCAGATGAGACATCTTTGCTGAGCCTCAGATCCTTCCATTCTATGAAGTAATACGTTGTTGTTGTTGTTTCTGGTCAATGGCTTAATTGAACAATGGTAATCAGCTTCTGATTGACATGAAATGTGGAAATATGAATACAGGCAAACTAGCTCACACAACAGGAGAAGAAGAAGTTGTGCCTGCAGGCCAAAGGCTCTACACAAAGAAATAATGAAGAATCGCCAGTCCCGTCATCAAGGTTTTGATTTTTTTTTTAAATGCCTCTGTATGCACGTTAGCAAATGCTATTTTAAAGAACCCTGAGTTTCTGCTTACAGGTAGTTCTCATCTTATGACTTCTCACTTCCGAAGTTCTGACTGACCTGCCCTAAAGATACTTATGACTGGTTCTGAAATTCTAAGAGACAGCCCCTCCTTGGCCAAGCCACATTTTGGATTTTTGGTAAATGGCCCATATTTGTGGCTATTTGCAGCATCCCGTGGTCACATGACTGCGATTTATTAAATTTACGTCTCATTCTTGATGTAATTCTGGGCATTTACTTCTGACTTTTGGCAAAAGCACCAGATAGTGAGCAATGGGCTCACTTAACATCTGCAGATTCATGTAATGTCTGTTGTGATTTGTTTAACGACTGCCACAAAAAATGGTTATAAAATTAGGTGGGTCATGTGATCACCCACTTTATGACTGTCATAACTTACAAATGTAACGGGCAGGTTCCATTAATTCAGGAACTAGTTGTATTTTAATAAAATGACATTTCTACATCTGTATCAAACATAGCATACATGGAGCAAAAAAGGAATAACAGAGTAACAGAACAAGAGCTGGAAGAGACCATGGAGATCTTCTAGTCCCATGGTATGGCATGCGTGACACAGGTGGCATGTGGAGCCATATTTGAGGGCATGTGAGGCGTTGCGAGGCGATGTATTTTTGGCCTTCCAGAGGGTGGGGGATGGCTGTTTTCACCCTCCCCAGAATTTGGGAGGCTTTCCTGAATCCTGTGGATGGCGAAAAATGGAGCCAATCGGCTTACAGGAAGTTCAGAAACGAACTTCCGGTAGGCCCGTTGGGCCCTCTTTCGCCCTTTCTAGACTTCAGGAAAGCCTCCTGAAGCCTGGGGAGGGCAAAAAAGGGCCCAACAGGCCTACCAAAAGTCCAGAGGCTTCAGTGAGGCCTGCGCGCATGTATGGGGGTGGCCAGCGCGGGGGGAAGGGCATTGCATTATGGGTGTGGGCATGCATGTGCACCCGCTCTTTTGGCACCTGAGCAAAAAAAGGTTCGCCATCACTGTTCTAGTCCAACCGCAAGCAAGACAGACAAGTGACTGTCCAGTCTCTTCTTGAAAGTCTTCCGTGATAGAGCCCCCACAAGTTCCAGAGGCAAGCCTTTCCACTGATTGTTCTCACTGTCAAGAATTTTATCTTTAATTCTAGGTTGGATCTCTCCTAAATAAGCTTCCATCTGTTACATTCTTGACATGCCCACTGACGCATTGGAAAACATAAGTAAACTCATGTAGGTATTCTTTTATTGCCTCTAAATAGATAGTCCTCAACAGTTCATTACAACAGCACTGAAATAAGTGACTTATGACCGTTTTTCACTCTTATGACCATTGTGGCAGCCCCAGGGTCATGTGATCAAAAATTTAGATGCTTGGCGCATGGCTCATATTTATAACTGTTGCAGTGTCCAGGGGTCATGTGATCATAGTTTGCGAACTTCTAACAAAGTTAATGAGGAAGCCAGATTCACTTAACAACTGCGTTATTAACTTAACAACTGCAGCGATTCATTTAACAACTGTGACAGGAAAGCTGGTAAAATGGGACAAAATTCATTTAACCAATGTCTCACTTAGCAACAGAATAATGTTGGGCTCAATTACGATCGTAAGTCGAGGACTGTCTGTACTGTGGTGCTTCCTCCACACAATTCATTTTCTATTTTATCTTCCTTCCTTTGAATTCTGAAAAAAGTCAAGAAAATGACTTCAGGCCCTTCGATGCATTAGCTGTATCCCATCCAATAATTAGTAAGGGAAGATAATATGTCAGACTATAGGAGATCCTTGATGAAGCTCCAAGAATCTAGTCTATAAACTTGAACCATTAAACGAAGTTATCAAGGTTGTTGTATCAGTTCACGCTGCCAGAAGAGGGCAGCAGAGAGTTTTTAATGACGTTACAGACTCAGTCCAATCAGCTGGCAGACAGAGTAACCCAATCCTGGAGGCTATATCCACCGATGTGGAGAAGATACTGATATACATAGACTCTCTTCAAGGTTGTTGTATCCTCTTCACTGCCAAATGGCCACGTAGTCAGTTCACTGGAAGGCTGCTGGGAATTATATACTGTAACTGTGAAGATGGAAAGGTCCACAAGGATGGCTTACTCCAACCACTAGAATTTGCAGGGCATTCAATTCAACCATCCTCAAAAGCCAACTGCCAGCCTTTTCTTAAAAACCTTCAGAGCTGTAGAATCCACAACCAAAATGGTGGACTGTTCTACCACTACACAGACCTTACCTTCAGGAAATATACTTTACATTTAAATAAAATATAGTCCTTGGCTTCAACACAACAGAGTAGGGGGTCAATACGGACATCATGTGTCTTCTTCTGATGGAGTCCCATATTGTGTGAACCCTTCCAGCAACTCTCACTTATTATTGGCTCAGGTCAGCTTGTCATGATTTCCAACTTATGAATCCACCATCCTGTATATGTGCTCTATATTTTCCCTTATGTAAGAATTTGCAATGATCTCTACTAATAAACATCTTCTTCTTAAACCCGTCTTTTAAATTGTTCAAATTAGATTATTTGTCCTGTCACATTATGGATGTTGGTCAGATTTACCAATTGTGTCATCTATGAATCTATCAAGTAGCCCTCCAATTCCATTACGTAAGATGTCAAGAGTGTGCACAGCATGTCTACTATTTTGAGACAACCCAGGAGCAAAATACAATACACAGAGGTTTGTCTTAGTGGTTTATATACAAGACTTCTATATACATACATACACGTGTATAAAAAGCATGTACCAGGCAAGCAAGCAATCTTCAACTCTGTACAGAGAACTACAATGCAGATATAACACAACAAACAAGGAAATACACAAGGAGAGAGAGAGAGAGAGACACCCTCTCAGCTTCTTAAAGTGGCAAACACCCTGCTGACTCATCCTCAGTCTTAAAGTGGTAATAACCCTGACCGGGGTGGGTTCCGGATCCTGCTACTGCCGGTTCAGTCAGGGATCCAACCCGCGCGCATGCAGCCAAAAAACAACATGGTGGTGCCTGTGGCACTGCTGAGAGAACCGGCTCAGGGTCGTGGCAGGCCCGGGTCCAGAGAACCAGGCCGCCAAGTTACTAGTGGTTCCATAGAACCAGTCCGAACCGGTAGGAATCTACCTCTGCTGCTGACTCATTCTAATTTACAGCTTTACAGTGGCTGGTCAGCTTTAAATCTTCGTTACCCTGACATAAGACATCAATAGAAACTGTTGGATAATACCTACATACATACCTACATAACACTGATCCCTGTACTGATTACTGCCACCCAAATCAATGTATAGGTAATCCTCAACATCCAAAGGTTCATTTAGTGATCGTTTAAAGTTACTATGGCACTGGAAAAAAAATGACGTATGACCATTTCTCACATTTACAACCGCTGCAGCTTCTCCAGTCATGTGATCAAAACGCTTGATAACACTCATATTTATGACGGTTGCATGGTCCCGGGGTCATGTGATTCTCCTTTTGCGACCTCCTGACAAGCAAAGTCAAAGCCAAAATCACTTAACAACCATGTTGCTAACTTAACAATGCAGTGATTCACTTAACAGCTGTGGCAAGGAAGGTTGTAAAATGGGACAACGTTCACTTCACAATGTTCTCACTCAGCAACAGAAATTGGCTCAATTGTGGTTGTTAAGTCCAGAACTATCTGTAGAATAGTGTTTTTCAACCTTGGCAACTTTTGATATGGCTGCACTTCACTTCCAGTATACCAACTCATCTTAATTGACTATTATCACAAACCCAAAGTTCCAAATAGTTCAAATCAGGTTACTATGACCCCCAAAAACTTTTGTGCTTTTGATCCTCGCAACAACCCTCTGTCATTTGAATGCTGAGCAGGGCAAAAATGTAAGTAATTTTTTTCAAATGTTTGACTTTCATTCTAGCATTTTTTCCCCTGCAATCCTCAAAGCAAGGTTCAGGGAACACCCACCTTCTATATTCTGCAGGAAAAAAATGGCAGAGTTCATCATTTTAGGAATATATCCTCCTCCACCCCACAGCCATGTTGTAAATTATGAATCAAAGGAAAGTTGATGGAATTCTTTAGTGTATCTGCTGGGCTTTCCCCATTTTTTAATGGGGAGTAAAAGGCACGAATAGGTCTGACTTGATGTGAATTCTCTCACCTGATTCTACCTACTATGGATACTAGCCTTCTTCAAGATATATGAAGAACAGTTGCAGTCTAGTCTAATGACATGATAGCAGTCTTCCAAGATTTGAGGGACTGCCACAAAAAAGAAGGGGGGGGGGGTTCAACCTATTTTCCAAAGCACCTGAAGGCAGAACAAGAAGCAATGGATGGAAACTTATCAAGGAGAGAAGCAACCTAGAACAAAGGAAAGGGGCGTTGGTCTTACCTGA
>JANHFT010003809.1:14102-26521 GCA_032467955.1 Pseudoxenodon macrops
TCCAACTCTGTTATTCTATTCTATTCTATTCTATTCTATTCTATTCTATTCTATTCTATTCTATTCTATTCTAAATAACATGTGCTTTGAGCACGTTTTGATTGGAACCATTCCAGATCAAGTCTGAAAGGTTCTATCAGCAGTTTGTCATCCAATGACCTTTTTCAGGATGGCTAATTTATTTTCTATTGCAGGGCTATATAAGCATGGTCTGGTCCCTTTTTGAAAACAGATCAGACCTGACTTTCTGAAAACAGTTGAAAATTGAGTTCTTCTGGATGAAAGTTTGGTCCCTGATGCCTGTCCTTTGTATTGTTCTGCTAGATTATTTTCTGGATACTTTGATAGCACATTTTACACATTTTTTAACAGGATTGTATTTCGTTATGGATTTTTTAATGTTTGGATTACTTTTAGACTGTAAGTGTCCAGCACGGTGCAAATGTGATCGATAAGTAAAGAAACATTAGGCAGAGACCAAAAAAAATCACAAAAAGACAGCAGTAGCCACTTCCCCCGTCCCCCAGACTGTGAAGACATAAACTTGCAGGGTGCTAGCAGCTGCAGAAAATAATGTTGTGAGGTATAGCTATAAGTTATCCTAAGAATAAATAATCCATGGAAACTCTATGTATAGATTGTTTTGTATTTATGAATATTCTCTTTCCAGTAAAATGAATGGATGGCCTATGCAGGCAAATGCTGTAATCCCAAGCAATTATAATTGAGCCAGCAATTTCTCCTATTTTCACCACATATTTAATTACAGGTCTTTGGGACAGCTTCCAGGGTCTAACGATTCAGAATTCTGAAAGTTTTTTCACTGCTTATTCTTACAGGAAAAAAGATGTACAACACTCCATAAACAAATTCCTCTGAGAGAGGATTTGGGGGAATTTATCCATAGAGAAATTTGAGTAAAGTAATCTGTTTAGCATTTGTTCTTGTGTTGAAAAACAAAAATTGAGTTAAGGAGAGGTTTCCTTCAACTTTCCTTCAATTCACTAACCAGAGTCCATTGGAGTTGGATGACCAATGTATATAAACAAATACATAGATTGGACAACCTTTTGTCTGAAGTTGAACTGGTATAGGATCTCCTGGTCAAGCAGGGGGCTGGACTAGAAGATATCTAAAGTCCCTTACAAATCTGTTATTCTATTATTTTCTATAATATTCTATATTATATAATCTATAATCTATTCTATATATTATATTATATAATATTCTATTATATACACTGAGAGCACATGCACCAAAGACAAATTCCTTGTGTGTCCAATCACACTTGACCAATAAAGAATTCTACTCTATTCTATTCTATTTTATACAAGAAGTCTGGAGGCTTCAGTGAGCCTGCATGCATGCATTGGGGGGGGAAGCACAGGGGTGATGGTGCACGCACCTGCGTGGGGGGGAGGTCATTGCATTATTTGTGTGGGATGCGCACGCATGTGCCCTTTTGGCACCTGAGCAAAAAAAAAGGTTTGCCATCACTGGTATAGGGTCTCCTGCTTGAGCAGGGGGTTGGACTAGAAAATCTCCAAGGTCCCTTCTAGCTCTATTCTGATTGATTGATTGATCGATCGATTGATTGAATCATTGCTTCTTGTCTTGCCGTTGGGTGCATTGGAGAATAAGTCAACTCACTTTTTTTCTGTGACCATCTCTCAAATACTGGAAGACCGATATCATGTCATCCCAATCCTTCTCTTTGATAGGTTAAACATATCCAGTTCCCTTAACTATTCCTCATATGGTTTATCTCCAGGCCCCTTTTCATCTTAGTTGCTTTTCTACATTTATACAATGTAGTCATATACATGTATAAAAATAATAACTTGACAGCATAGTTACAGTTCATTAATAACTATTCTGGAGTCTATACTGGATGAAAAAAGAAATATCTGTCTGTTAACATTGGTGGCTAGTCTTCAGCCAATAGATTCTAGAATGCAGAGACAATAGGCACAACCCAGGGTGAATGCCAATGTATTGAACATAAAGAGTTACAGAAACAAAAAAATTATCACAGGCTATGTTGTCAAGAATCCCTACCCCCACCCCCCAGTGATACTAACTTGGCTGGCTGCCGCCGCCTAGAACTTTCCTGAGTCTTTGTCTTTATGACAAAATTCAAAATGTCTGGAGTCTCTTGCTACTTATACTTTTTCAAATAACGGGGATATACATAACACAATATCTTGGTTCTATGACTCAGTTTGTCAGTAGTTTGGCTACAGGTTAGATAGTTGAATGCTAGAGATATCTTGTGATATCCTAAGCTGAGCTTGGGCCAGTCATTCTCTCTTGGCCCGACTCACCTCATAGGGTTGTTGTGAGGGAAATAGGAGGAGGAAGGAATATCATATATATTCTCCACTTTGAATTATTTATAAAAATAAAAAGGGTGGGATAAAAATCAAATCAAAAACTAAAATGGCATTTATATTAAATGTGTAATTACCAGTAGTTCTCAAATTATGACTGTAACAGAACTGCCCACGTACGTTGTGATGGTCATGAAGTGTGTAATCACATTTTACTATCTTTTTAGTGGTAGTCATTAAGCAAATTACCAGGGCCATTAAATGAATCCAAAGTCATTAAATGATTGCCATCGTGGTTAAGCAAATCCATTGTTCACTATGGAACATTTTTACTAAAAAACGGAAGTAAATGCCAGCTTTCAGGGGGGGAAATGTAAATCGCAGTCACATGACTGTGGGACACTGCAAACGGCCATAAATGCGGCCCAGTTGCCAAGCATCCAAAATGTGGTTACAAAGCAACAGGTCATAAGTCGAGAACCACCGGTAAAGAAAATTGAATTACAACATTATATTTACTTTTCTTCTGTGGTGGCATTAAAACTTGGCAAATTCCCTAACAGTTTATACATTTAATGTGGTTACAAAGCAACAGGTGATAAGTCGAGAACCACCGGTAAAAAAAATTGAATTACAACATTATGTTTACTTTTCTTCTGTGGTGGCATTAAAACTTGGCAAATTGCCTAACAGTTTATACATTTTTTTAGAAATATTATAAAATATTATATTTCTTTTAGTGATTTGGGCAGTTTTCATTGTATTTAGCCTATTGAGTCAATTGAACATGAATTTGGGCAAACTCTGGGAAATAGTGAAGGATGAGGGGGGTGGGGGAAACCACACTGTGGTTCCTGGGTTGTGAAGAGTCAAAATGAACTATAAAAATTGACTCATTTAATTACAGTGATAATAATCAAGTGAAAACTTAATAAAGCTAATTCCATTTGTGCAGCAATAATTATTCCTCTGTCCTCTCAGCTGAAGAGTTTTACATTATTTGCTTCTCCAGTAAAATGTCTGCACACTTATTTGCACCATTAAACATTATTATGTGGAATGTTTCACACTATGATGCCTTATGTGATAATGCTTTATAATATTAATACAGGGAATATCCCAAAAGTAGACAACAGTTAAAGACTAGCAATACAAAGCAATTTATTGGAAACATGGCTTAAAATCCAGAATTGCAATTCCTTTATATATGCACAATTCACCTGCAACATTTGGCAGCCCTTTTTGAAATTGAAATATTTCTCATTTTTCAAGCCAGTTTCCCTACATTACACTATGAAGGAAAATAAAACAGACTATCTTGGGGATGGAGGCAAGCCATCCACCTCCCTCTATACATTGCATATGGAGTCAAAGAAAGCTACTTTATATAAATAACTTTAGAACGCAGATGTGTAGCTACAGTAGTTAAATATTTATAATGGATTGATGTATAGTGTAAGTGGGCATGAAATGTACTAAATTAATACTAGTCTAACTGAAGGGGGTCTATTTGTCACTAAGCAACCTGGAAGAGGAAATAGGTGATGAAAATAGGTATAATTTGCTTTGTGCTGGTTTCATGCTTTCATTTGTTTTTAGAGTTGGCAAAAATGTTTCATATGTTACATGTTGCAGAATATATATTTGTTTTCATCATCCCGTGTCTCTCATTTATATCTCATCTTTATATCAAAAAATGAGATATAAATGAAAGACTAAATCAATACATTAGGAACCATTACATATTATTGGCAGTCTGCTAAAGGGTTTTTCCGTTCCTTCATGTCAAAGAAAAGCAAACCAATTATTTAAGCTATAGGTAGATTAGATCTCCTGTATCCCATCATGGGCAAATTATGAGGATTCCACTGCACAAGAAAAATAAGCACGTAGTGCAAATGTGTGCTACTTTTCTTAGATTGAAGTCTGCATTTGGTTTTCAATGTGGATTGCATTCTAAAGTATGTATGCTATGACTATGACTAAAACTAAATGTAATTTGATTTCACTTATATTTAACTAAAATTTATAATTGTATATATTGGTAGAAATAGTGTCTTTCAAGTTTTGAAAGAGCTTTCTTTTTCTCCTTCTCCTCCTCTTCTCCCCCTGCCCCTTCCCTCTCCTCTTCTTCCTCCATAAAAGTTATAACATACATCTTGTTCATTTTGAACATAAGCATCTACTATTAAGTCATCCAAAATAAAATTAGCATGCAAAATAACATTTATCCCCAAAGTAGCTGCTATTATGACCACAGCATCTGTACGTTTCTGTACTTTTGCACAGCATCTTATGAACCTTTTTGATATATGCAGTGCTTTATTCATAATTAAAATGAATAACTAAAATACATGTAATGCTTTATTTTGGTATTTCTAGGATTGATGGATGGTGAACATTGATGAAATCATACAACTATCTTCAAGAAGGCCAGAATATCTGTGATGTAGCAGGTCTGGAATGTAACATTCCAATGTTCATCTCTACATACTCATTTTAATCCTGGATAATAAAAAATGGAAACAGATAAAGAGACTTATAATAACATTTCTTACGCATTCCAGCAGAGGAAGGTTTTTCATAAAAGATTAAATGCAACTTTTAGTAACTGGGAGAGCAGACCACCTACTTTTTAGCAACTGAACAAGATAATGCAGGTAGTCCTCGCTTAGCAACTGGTTTAGTGATCTTTGAAGTTGCAACAGTGCTAAAAGACAACAACTTAGCAACCAGTCTCTGCTCATTTTCACTTGCTTATTTACCTCACACCAAGATGTCCTCAGGGAGAAAAAGAGCCCAAATCTGCTGACAAAAATAACAAGAAATAAAGGAAAAATAAACCATAAGCACAGTTGTAGTCGCATGATTTTCACTTAGCAACCACTTTGCTTAATGACCAAGTTGCTAATACCCATTGTGGTTGCTTGGGTAGATAGAAACAAAAAATCAGTAATACAAGTGCAAACAATCTGGATTATTGTCAACCTTCCAAGATAGGACAGGAAGTATGACCAGATGAGCTAATTTTAATGTATTGTAAGACTATATTAATGGAATCTGATAATACAGATCTCCCATCATCTCCTTTACAGCCTGAGAAGAGAGGGAGCTTTCTTTCTCTTTCCATTATGCAGCTGTGGGCTATGCTCTCTCTTATTTGATAGTTCCCTAGGCAGCATCTCTTGCCTTCATCTCCCAAGGTCATTCCCATGTACCATTTCAGTTATTTATCAAGTTAGCTACTGCATTATTAAAAGAGTTCTGAAAAATATTTGCATTTGCATCTGGTGACATTTTTAATCTAATAAAACTGTCCTACCAAAATAAATAGCATTTTGCTGCCAAATGACTGCTGCATGAAATTAACATGAAAGGGAACCATTCAGATAAATCATTTTGAAATTTCAGAAGGAAATGAAAGCCATTTAGAATAAACCTTTTTAGCAAAACTGTTTGAAATGACTTATATACAGTTTCTGAATGACAGCAGACATAATAATTACATGCAAAGATATCAGCACATTACATCATCACCATCAACCCCCAAGAAAACCTGCCAAGAAACTTAAGCATAATCCTATTTGATGACTAAAGAAATATGAAAGATGGAAAGTCTAGTGAGTTATATTGTCTAGAGTTATCTGTATTTTCTTATCAGTTATTAGCTGTATTGTCTACATTACTGGAAAAAAACCATAAGGCACTGATTATAGTTAAAGTATTACCAATAATGATGATCCAAGCAATAATTAACAAGAAAAAGACCACATTGTTTGCTATTGATAGTATTTTTATAACACTAAAGCCATTCTAGAATTACAGTATCTCAGAAGAACTATGCCATTAGTTTTACCTCAGAAAGGTGCTGAGACGCAATTCCAATCTTGTGACTAAAGGAAAATTTGACAAAAGGAGAATTGTGACTAAAGGAAAACTTGACTATACATTTTTGTTGATATATCTTGAAATTATGCTTAGTTTAAACAGTAGTTTCATTTCAAATGTTATTTCTTAAAGTCTCTGAATAGTGCTGTACATTTTTTCCAGTATTTTTTAGATTTGTGTGCGTATCTATCCATGTGGTAAAATATCTCTTCTGTCTCATGTTATTTCCATGGCATTTACTATAGGATTTTTCTATCTTGGTTAATGGACTTGTATCCTATTTGTAAACCTTTTGTACCATTGTTCCCTTAGGTTATAACTTGGGGTAAAATTTATAGCTTTGTTCCATAGTTCTTCCCATTGTTGTGTTGTGATAATTTATTTGAATCCATTTTATCATCCATTTTTGTATTTGTTCTGCCTCTGTGTCATACCTAAGTAAAAATGTATATATACACCCTAATAGGTAAACTTGATTTTTATGAGCTTTTCAAATTCTATTATTTTCTTAGACTGAGTCATACCAAGCCCATCAATAAATGTCAACATTCCAAATACCCAACCCCAGACTGAAGAATTTCCTTTTAGCAGAAAATTCACAGGAATGACTTGGCTACATAAGGTTCTTTTATCTATGTATTCACCTTCTTGATGTTACATAATCATTCAGTTGCAAACAAGAAAGAAGTCAAATAGGTGGAGAAGATCTTTTTGTGACTTTTTGCTGTTCTTACACCCACCTTCAGAGGTGGTGTCTTAATGATTCTCACCTTGTCCAGTTTCAACCTTCACATCAGAATAGTGGATATTATAATGATGATTTGTGTTGATGTTTGCAGTATAGTTTATGTGTTCAAAGGAAAACTTGGTTGTTTCCATTAGAATTATATGTTGACACAGTGATATGCCGAAGATCTAGGGATAATTGTTTTTCAGGCTATCATGAATAAAGGTGTATGATAGATAAGCACAGTGAATTGAAAAATATTTTCTATATCTCACTAACATTAGAAATTCAGATCATCTGATGAAACTGAATGGCTGGGGACTGTTTGAGGGAGTGCTTCCCCATCAAGAGTTAAAGATGGCAATTCTTCCTATCCAGTTCACCTCAACCCCACAGCCATTTTGTCTTACTAGGGTTGAGTCATATCTGATTCCTCCCCATCCAAATCCTCACAGCCTCTAGCTATGGTAGACATTACACAACACTTTTCCTGCTTGGGATAAAGATGTACAACTGAGCGTTATCAACATTTAAATAATTCTGCACTCCTGCTACTACATGTGACTTCATGTAGATGTTAAAGAGAAGTGGCAAGAGAATCAAGCCTTAAGATATTACATATAAGAGGAAAATAGAACTAGATCATAACAATTGTAGACTAATATATGCAGGTGTGTGTTCATAACAAATGTAGACATATATAGATTATATCAATAAAAGGTAAGCTCATTTCATATTAAGCATTTTATTTAAATCAACTTATTTGTTCCTATCATTTTTATCTATAAAATAAAATAATCAAAATAATCTTGAGAAAACTTCCATGTTTTAATACTTTCTGAATGTAATTCCCCAGAGAAAGTATACATTAATGAGGTCACCATTATGTTGAGCAGGGATTTGGGAAGTAGGATTTTTCTCCTAATGATTGCACCATCCTGACTTGAACCACACATTCACATATCTTTTTAATATGAAAGAAATTACATATTTGGCTCAGAAAATTACTTTGGAAAAATCAATATTGGTTTGCTTGTTTGTTCAAAGTCCTTGCGACTATAAAAACAGGGTGCAAAGAGTATAAACACTATCCCATTTGGTGTGACACTAACCAAGATTTCTACAGATTTAAAGAAAATAGTTTAAAAACCTCCATTCTTAAATAAATGGTTATATGGTTCAATAGTTATATGCAGTGATGAAATCCAAATTTTTACTACCTGTTCTGTGAGTGTGGCTTGGTGGGCGTGGCAAGGGAAGGATATTGTAAGATCCCCATTCCCTCCCCACTCCTGGGAGAAAAATATTGCAAAATCTCCATTCTCACCCCACTCGGGAGCCAGCCAGAGGTGGTATTTGCCGGTTCTCCAAACTAATCAAAATTTCCACTACTGGATCTCTGAACTTCTCAAAATTTCCGTTACAAGTTCTCCAGAATCTGTCAGAACCTGCTGGACTTCACCCCTGGTTATATGGTTATAAAACTCCACACTAAAGCTGTTGATTAAATAACATAACTTTATAACATAAACATGGGGAGGAATTCCAAAGCCCCAACATGAAAAAAATTAAAATAAAACTTAAATCTGATCTGTGATTCAAGACTCACTGTAGATAGTGGGCAGAGATTATCAGAGTGTATGAAAATGAAATTCGGAAGAACCAATCAGCAATAGAAATTTTCCTCTCTTGGGTAGGCCTGAAAAAGAGGACAGGGCAATTAAATTTTATCTTTAGTCTATGTTTTTTTTTCCTTTGAGGGGGCCATCTTTCCTGGCTGGCTAATTAAATCCATTATTATCAGGCACAAACAACCAGACCCACATGTGCAGAATTTGAGCTAATTATTATGTTCTGCCTTTGATATTTCCCTATATCTTCCCAGTTTGGCATCCTACTCCTGGGCAAAATTAGATAAGGTTCCAAGGAACTTAGGGAGATCAGCCATAGCTCTTAGAGATTGTGCAGTGGCTGCAGGCTAGCGCCATGCTTGGTCCCTCCTTCCTACCAAGCCGGGTGCTTCCCAATGATTGTTTATTCAAGCTGAAGACTTTCATTTACTGTAGAACAGAATTTTAACAGAAGAAAATATCTGTAGCTAAGGGTTGATCCCTGGAGTTCTTGATTCTCTCTGAGCTTAGTTGTTGGCTTGCAGGCATTTCATTATTCAACTAGGTAGCATCATCATGCTGGTGAGTGTGAGGTTTGCTCTCTGCTTATATATAGTGTTGCTGATTTCAGAAAATCAAGTTCCAGACAATAACCAACCAAGCAAGCAAGCAGAAAACAATATCCTACTCAAGAAATTACTGAGGAGAAAACCACACCTCCACCAACAACTGCAAGCAAATAGCCTAACTCAGAGAGCACCAAGGACTCTAATGTTTGTCTTCTGCATTAATTACAAAATTTGTCAGCTGTTTGACCACCTTTCATGATACACCTTAAAAATAATTAGATAGTGTTAGATTTAACCCTTTTTATACAAAGAATGTTAGTCACAGACTTGAAAAAAACAAGCATCAAAAAAGAAAAAAAAATTGGTTGCAAGCCTAGAAAAGTCTCTGAACACATAGTTGATATTCATATGTAAACTGGTTTCATAAGGTGATGATTGCAATCCAGCATCCACTTTAGCTATAACTCCAGGGATGGGTTGTGAATCATTTTGCTGCCAGTTCGGTCAGGTCAAAGCGCATGAACGCATGAGTGCACAGCAATCAAAAAATAGCTTCTGCGTATACACAGAAGCAAAATCCAACATGGCGGCGCCCACAGAGACACCGAAGGAACCGTTCCGTGACATCATCGCTGAGTTACTATCAGTTCTAAAGAACCGGTTAGAACCGGTAGGAACCCACCTCTGTATAACTCGGTCATTCAACTGTAATATTATTTAGTTATTCCAGGATAAGCACTATAGTATTAGTTGTCAGATGAGTGATTAGGATTATGCCAATAGAGACTTGTAATAAACCCCCATTGTGTATATGTTTTTATTTTTTGTTTGTCTGTTTGTATGTATTATTTTATAAATAAAAATGTTTTTGTAAAAAAAAAAAGGATTATACTGATTCATCCATTCATCCATCTCCCAAAACACACATCTCATTCCTATTAAACACAGGAGATCAAAACTTTCATTTTCTTCATTAGAATTGGTAAACAGGTGGGATTTCACTGTGGGAAAAGAGAGCATGATTTTCAAAGGATGAATGTCAAAATAAACATGTCTATTATACATACAGGGTTTCAAATACCTCCATCATTTCTCACACTTCCATATGTTTCCACTTCCTTTTTTCAAGATGTTTGTTCCAGCTTCAGAATTGTAAAGAGGATCACTTTCCCCTATTTTCAAATTTTACAGTTCAAGACTAGCAAGAATTGAGATTGCAAGAGGTAAAAAAAACTAAAGATACTTTTTCAGGTCTGCAAACAACCAAATGACCACTAGATGGCACCAGAAATTATAGGGTTTTGGTATCTCTTTGCTACCATCTAGATTTCTATGTAAATTTGGATTTCTGCAGCTGAAATGTGATCTCCCTGTATGTACACCAGGCCAAATATCTCATTTCAAGATATGTCAGGCAGGCATCATTTCCCAAAGTAATCTTAGCAGATGTTGGTTTCCCAACCATTATTCTACAAGTGCATATGTCTGAATAGATATCTGAATAGTGGATTATGATTATTTCTGATAACAGACTCAAAATGGCTCTTATGAAACATAGTTCTCCTGGGCCCAACTCTGAGAAAGTCTTCTGCTATTTGCGGTGGCATCCAGCTGCGTTTCATTTCAAAGTTTGGTGGGTGATTGCGCACAACAAGCCCTCCATCTGCTTCTATTACTGAAGTACAGTTGGAACTTGTTTAAACATGAATTAGTTTAAAAATAAATGAAGTGGTGAAATAACATTTCTTTGATTTATATATTTATAAAATGTATGTCCCAAAGTTGGAGGGAAAACGAACTCATTAGCAGCACATTTATTATCTTATCACCCATTTTCTACTTGTCTTCCAGCCTGGTCATTTTTAATAAGAAATGTCATTTGCTTACCTAAAGAAAAAATAAAATAAAAGGCTATATCACTGCTCTGCGGGTTAATGATATATATTCAGTGGAAACTTTCCCAAAGAAATGTGTGTCCAGAGGTTAGTTGGTCATGATAACTATTTGGCATTCTGTTAAAATTCCATCCTACCTTCTTATTATTACAGGACTCCACTGTCAGCTTTTTAATCAGACTGCTGGAGTGCGTACATCAGAAATTTTAAAATCAGAATTTAGAACTCGGAAATTGAAAAAGAGAATTGTGTTCAACATGAATTACTGATCAATTGTTCTTGCTGTTTTACTTTGTTGGAGCAAAAAGATTTTCAACACAATGAAGGAAAGACTGCACTTATTCATCTTGTCCTGGTATTATTCTAAAATTGTATATATACCTATCATGATATTGGCAATTAGCCAAGCAACTCTATGCGGGATATAGAAAAGGAGTAAGAAACAGTATGCCAAATAAATGAAAAAGTATAAGAAATGAGATTTTCTTAAATGATAATAAAAAGAAAAGGAAACATACTTAAATCTGACAAGATCCCCCAAAAGAGATGACCATTCAATGAGCAAAATATGCATATAAACATCGCCAATATTCCTCTTTTTCTGTTACATCCTTGCTTCTCCCATCAATATACACTGGTTTATATGCCATATTTGTCAATCCCATCTAACAATAGCTTTCTTAGTCTTCCTTTCTTTTCAACCGATTCACTCTTCCCCTGTCAGTCTCTCTCTGATCAAATCACATCGACATAATTCTTTTATATGGATTACTCCAATGTGGATCACTCCACAAAAGTAACTACATAAAAGTAACACTTTTATGTAGATACTTTTAAATGGATTACTCTACTCATTCAACACCCATTCATTTTTGACCCATCTCTTTTATCACAAGCTCTTCCCGAATGCCATCACTCTCCTAAACAACTAATTCCCACAGCACTGTCAAATTATTTACTAAGACTGTATTACTATTATTCTTGTCATCCTTCATATTACCTATCTTCTCTCACTTATGACTATAACCTTATTGCTTGTATCTCTATGATTTATTGTTTTATTGTTTCCTAGTATGATTTGATTGCTTATTAGTAACCTATGACTATCACCAAGTTCACTATCACTATCTTATGATTCTTGATTAATGTGTTTTTTTTCTTTTATGTATTCTGAGAGCATATGCACCAAAAACAAATTCCTTGTGTGTCCAATCACACTTGGGCAATAAAGAATGCTATGCTATGCTATGCTATGCTAGGCTAGGCTATGCTATGCTAGGCTAGGCTAGGCTAGGCTATTATTATTTATTATTATTATTTATTAAATTTATATACCGCCCTTCTCTCAAAAGACTCAGGCTATGCTATGCTATGCTATGCTATGCTATTATACTCTGTAC
>JANHFT010003809.1:88787-99057 GCA_032467955.1 Pseudoxenodon macrops
GTAAAGTGTAAAAGCATGCCCACCCAGTCACCTGACCTCCAAGCCACGCCCACAAAATAAACCACACCCACAGAACCAATAGGGACAATTTTTAGATTTCACCCCTGCCTCATACCCTGGCCTGAATGGCAGCTCCGGGCCGACAGCTCGCCGGAGCTGACATGGGCCTTATTTGAGCATCCTGGAAACGTCAAAATGCTTGAAATAGCTTGTTGAATAATCCTAGTAAAATAAAAACAATTTAATTCTCATATACTATTTTGTGGATGATTTGAAAGAACAAATAAAAATGGGACCTATTTCTATTGGGAAACAGAGCATATTACATTTCGCCATTATAAGTAGAATATAAACGCTTTTTAAAAAAACTTTTGAGTAAACAGTATTACCTGCAACATTATCCGTTCCATTAGGTTTCCCTTTTTATGGGCTACTACAGGGACAGTATTTAAGTTTTGAGGAGGTATCCAAAGATGTAAAAGTTTTGTCCCACATGTTAACATTCTAAAAGCATAGAATATATAATTTAATTTTATGATCACATTTCAAGAGACAATACATTTTAGGGGAAAAAATCATTTTAGGAATACCACTAATTCCTTATGTATAATTGTGATCTACAGAAATTGCTGTGCATTAAATCTGAATATAATTTAATAACTTCCTACAATCTCTTTTTGTAGAAAATTTTGTATCAAGGCAATCCAAAATACTTGAGGTTCCTAATCAACATAGTAGGGATATTAACACAAAACAGACAAATACAAGCTTAGACTATACAGCCCTATATAAATCTTTTTGTATGTGCTTTTTTCAAATGCTTACTTAAAAGCTATATTTACATACAGTTTTTGTCCACAAATATCCAGTGTATTATAGCTTAAAAAGATCTCTGAGACCTACAGTTAGACATGACTTCATTTTAGTTGTACAGATCAAGAGTGTACATTAAGACAAGTTGTTGTGGTGGTGGTTATATGGGCAGTCAGCAAGAGTCAACAACTTCTAACTGACAAACCGTATAATAACACCTACATGCATGTCACTTCTCAAAACAACTGGCAAGACAGGTTCTTATCCTCAAAAGACTCCAATCTAAAATGATGTCTAACAGCAAAAGATCCAACAAGGCTGATGCTCCACAGACAGAACGCATAGAAATCCACAGCAGCCCTACGCAGAACACCTGTGCAAACCATAAGCACTGTGACCCATCTGTGTCTTCTGCAAGGCCTGGTGCATTTAACTCAAGGGCTCTTCCAGATTTGCTCAGGTTGCATAAGGATGCATAACCACCTTGGCAGTGGTCCAAACATTAGTGGGATCCATTCATGTGCATACCTGAAGACAACCTACTACAGCCACGCCAAACCTTGCAGAGGATGTGGCTGCTTGACTATATTGAGGGGACATACTATTAGAAAGCTTTACACTTTCTTATGCTGGCATTGTAAATGAAGAGAAAACTATACTGAGAAAATATAGGTTGACACATTAGTAGCATAATTACCCGAATGGGTAAATTGTTTATGTAGAAAACTTACTACAGTGCTGCAAATTAGGCTGATTAAATTTTATTGGCTTTCAACAGCATTCAAACAGATTATACAAAGGATTTGTATAATTTGTAGCCAGTAATATATATGCTGGAGCTGGCTCATATCAGCTTGTGAGAAGCAATCCTTACATTTTCAGGGATTTTGTAAGTTGATTGAGAGCAGAGCTGAGCCACGTGCCTAGTGCACTGAGAAGTTGTGTTGGTAACTTGCAGCATAGCACCACAATGGATCTGGCCGATCCAGTAGTTATATATTTATTAGCATACCACTACATGGAGCTGACCTATTTTGTGCATTGAACTTATCATACTTTTCTTCAGTAAAGCTTTTAAATATATTTTTACCCGTAGAAATGAGGGAATTTAGAATCTCACTTACGTTAATTCATATTGATTTTTCTTTTCCCATTTTACAACTCCTCTGAACAGTAAAATAAAGATTAAAGAAGCTCTCTGGCATTTTACTGTTTGCTTCAAATACTTACCTTTCAAAGTCAAAGAGCGGTAAGGAAACCTGACTCAACATCTCTGGGCCTTTTCTCTGTTTGTTTGAATCCGGTGAATTACCACCATTTTGATTTAAAATACCAAAAAGCGTAAGGCATAGGATGGACTCTAATGGCAACTGAGAAATTTGGATGGGAAAAATTATTCTGTAAAATAACAGAAGTGGTTTGTTAGATAATTATTGATTACATTTTAGAAAAAAGAATTAGTTAATATGCTGAATGCCTGCCAAATCTCATCTGAAACCATTGTATAAAATAATTTCATCAATATCTAAAAAAACATTTGATCTCAAATATTACGCATAATTGACATAAGATTTTTATGCAAATAATGGCTAATCAAAATATAATTTTTCTTTAAATGGTTGGTTCTATATATGTAAGATATAGAACGGATCATCTGGTTTTGAACCAACTCGATTTGAAAACCTAGCCAATAAGTTTTATATTTGCTATATTTGACAAATTCATTAAATGTTTGTGAAACATCTAATTCTACAAATGGTTCCTTCTAATTCCAAGGCTTGTGCAAAACAATCAATGAGTGTTAAATATATTCCTTGAATAACCTGTAGACACTCAAAAACCCAGCATGATTGCTCTGAGGCTTTCAGAGGTCTTCTAGGTATGTTGTTATAAGAAGATTTTTTTTTAGCCATGTAGTGCAAACCCGACACATTGAGAGGGCCTTGAAGCAGCCATATTGAGGTTTTGAAGAGTGTAATGTGTAATGAGTGGGATTCCACTGTTGTCTTCCTCAGACACAGACATGAGTAACAGAACAATGAGCATTTCTCTCGGTGAATTATGTTGAAAGGTCTTTTTACTAGCTGACAAAGTTAATGGGATTACAGAAAGAAATACTTTTATGAGTCTATAAACTAAAAAAAGACACTTACAATTCATCCCATTTAATCAAATAGAAGAACTTCTTATATGTGCCAACCTTCTTGGACTGGACTGGTTTGAAGAGATCTTTTCCATTATGGGTCAAAGAGCAAACCAGGTAATATTTTTCATAACTAAAAACAGAACAAAATGTAGTCAATAAAAATGAACAGAACATTCAGAGTAAAGGTACAGTTTAGTGTAAACACTTACACTGAAACCCAATTATTGGGAATTCCATGAGCAGCAAATATGGTGAACTGGAGATGCTCTGTGGCAGTCCATGCTTCTTTAGTGCTTTTCGTAGTCCTTGGAGTGCTTAATGAAGGACTGTGGTATGAGTTCAAGTGGAGTTGAAGAAGAGCATGGACTGCAGAGGTCAGCTGATCTACGCCCGTTTGTAGAGGATTTTCAGATTGCAAAGAACCTAGATAATTGTTTTTTAACGTTAAGAAGGTAATGATCAGAATTCCCTTTAAAAGATTGAACAAAGATACTTAATGTGTACTTACCAATTGGATTCTTGCTGGTGTCATCAGACGATACTATAGATACCTGTCCAGCGAGATATGAAAAAAGTTATCAACCTCTCCAAATTGAGAAAAAACCTTTGTTGAATTGTTATTAACATTTCTGCTTATTACTTATATTCATGCCACAAGATATTTTGTACTCATTTGTACTATAAGTAGTCCTCAACTTATGACAATTGAGCCCAAAATTTCTGTTAAGTGAGACATTTGTTAAGTAAGCTTTGCCCCACTTTATAACCTTTGTCACAGTTGTTAAGTAAATCACGGCAGTTGATAAGTTAGTAACCTGGTTCTTAAGTGAATTGGGTTTTCCCATTGACTTTGCTCGTCAGAAGGTGGTACAAGGTGATCATATGACCTTTGAACACAGCAACAGTCGTAAGTATAAACCAGCTGTCAAGCATCTGAATTTTGATCAGATGATCACGGGGATGCTTCAAAGGTCACAACTGAAGAATGGCCCTATGTCGCTTTTTTCAGCGCCATTGTAACTTTGAACAGTCACTAAATGAACTGTTGTAGGTCAAGGACTACCTGTATAGAAGCAAAAAGTGTCTTGAGTTAGGTGATGCTCATACCATCACCAGTGCAAAGTTTGTCTGTCAGCAATCAGAATAAAAAAGTTCTCAGTCTCACTATATCAACTTGCTTAAAGATGGTGTAGAAGATGGGACTGAATTAGTATCTGCCCCACTGTATAAATGGGATATAGCAGAAAACTGCAGGATTTAACTAATTACCTCAGGGCTCTTGTTCCCCGGAAGGTTAACTATTCTTCTTAGATTCTTTACAGCTTCAGTAACTGCTGGAGTCTCTACCCCATCTAATGAATAGCAAATTTTTCTGACAGCTTTAATGACTGGTTCCATTGCCTTAAACAGATTCTGATGAGGAAAAAAAACAAACGGTAAAATTAAGGGTAAAATCTAACATTTCTCAACCAAATTCCCTCTTCTATTCCTCCCATAAATACTCTTATAATTGGAAGATATATATACCTCTTGATTTACAGGAATATGCAGGGGGAAAGGAAATCTGTTCCACTGACAGATGCCATTTCATTGGCAAATACTAGATGTTTTGGGCATATGTTAGAGAAAGAATAAGGCAGGCATTATATATAATGAGTCCATTTAAATATTTTTAATGTAGTTGCATCCCTTCTTCCACTGGCTGCCACCTAACTCTAAAGCATATTGTACTGACAGCGAAGAAGTTGATGACAAGTTCACAGAACAGTATTGTGTATACAATAATCTACATAGAAGATTATTTGTTCAGCACGGTTCTACTGTGTTCTATTATGTTCTGAACCTGTGTGTGGCTAACAGTGGCACAGGAAATATCTTATGAACGAAGAATGGAAGAAAGAGTGAATCCATTTAAATTTTGGCATATTGTAGATGTTGTCAATGGCCACTTTGCTTACTTCACTGTAGTAACACTTCTTCTTACCAGATGAAAATGGTGTACTTGTGACATGAATAAGCTAAAGTATGGTTCAGGACAGGGGTCCCCAAACCTTCCCATCCTGATGGCATTCGAAACCGGGCACACATGCGTGCAGCTCAACTCTCACACACATGCAGCTCAATTTGCACAAGCAGCATGCTGATGCATATGTGCATGCATGCACAGTTCAACTTGAACCCTGGCAGGCCGCCAAGCCGCAAAAATTGGGAGTTGCTGGCTTAGGGAACTACTAAGTTTCAACTAGAAGACAAAAAGTAATGTATGAAGCTTAAAGTAGACTGGAAAGTGAGGCTTAGGAAAAAAATCATATTTCAGCAATAACATCTAGCAAATCACAAATCACAAACAGCTAATGGTACAATATAAATACATCTCTCTATATAAATATTTTCCAAGGGGCTCAGCTCAGAAAGTCTTTATAGCAATCAGAGCCTTCCAAAGGATGCAGCTATTTCAAGAGTTCAAGGAGTATGTCACTCACACCAATATGCATTGCCAAGTGCTTCTTTGCCTAACCATAATAGGAGACAACTTGAATGATAACATTTACCTTATTTTTAAGCAGTATGTCAACTTGATTGTGATAAGCTTCTAATAGTTCTTCAAGAGAGTGGCTGGAACCAACGAGAATAATTCTATTACTTGTGACATACTATTAGTATAAGCTTTGTAAAATGAATAAAAAGGCACCAACATAACAAATGCTCGATTACAAAATGTAATGTTTGATTGCCCCTCTGAAATCTACATAGCTCCCATCCTGATGGCATTACAGAAGGTCCTAACAAACTGGCTGTTCTCCCAGACATTGGAGTAGGCTAGATGGAACCCATTATTAGAAATACTTGAATATGTTACAAATATTTTGGAGTTTGATGCTGGGCAGCACCAAAATTGAAACAAATATTATTATGAGAAAGCTGTTACCTCTGAATGGTCTCTCTGAAAAGCTTTTCTACATGGCAGAGATGTTTTGTCAAATCTATTGTTGTCCCATCATCATCTTCCTAATAATAGAAAATGTATAAGTAATTTGCCAAACTTATCAATATTCTCCCTTGACTTGTAAAAAATAATCTAAAGATGGATAGCCAGTTTTATTCTGAGAATTCTGAAGATGAGAAAATTAGCATTTTTTGCTACCTCCTTAAATAGAAAACTGGTAAGAAATATCTGCTTTCAATATGTCTACTAAAAAGTGACTGGCTGTTAAGTTCATAAACAAGCACTAATATTTGATAACATTCTCCAATTTAACTAGCTTTGCTCAGGATGAATTATTGATTTTTATAACAAACTTATGTGTAACAGTAATTTGTTTCACAGGTGTATTCATTTTTAGTTTCATTACTGGATTTCTTAGACTTAAAAAAAAAAAAGACCCTCCATGCTTCCTGCATTTGTGTTTTCACCTGTAGTAATGCTTGCTGTTCTCAATCCTAGCCTTTAAATTAAGTCCAGGTAAATCTGCAAACATTATCTGGAAGTGGAATACTTCAAATCAGGAATCCTTACTATTGAGTCAGTTCAATATGTATTAGTATGTCATTAGGGTCAATTCCTAGCATACTGGAGAAGAAATATATTGGCTGATCTTTAAAGAACAGAGTAAACATGGTTTACTCTGAGGTCACCAGGAAAGGAGTCACCAGGAAATCACAGGAATACAGTCTATACAGGGATGTGGAAACATTTTCAGAAGAATGCAATGGTAAACCACCTATGTCAGTGATGGCAAACCTTTTCAGCACCGAGTACCCAAACCGGAACATGGGTGCATGTGCATGTGCTGGAGCATCAGAAACCTGAAGACCAGCTTGCCGGCGCACGCATGCCTGGTTTTTGGCTGTTTTTGACTGTTTTCTGGGCCATTTTTCAGGCTATTTTCAGACTGTTTTTCAGCCGTTTTCAGGCCAAAAGCGGCCTGAAAATGGTCCAGAAAAACGGCCTGTAAACAACCTTAAAAACAGCCTGAAATCAGCCCCGGAAAAACGGTCTGATTTTTGGCCGTTTTCCGGTGCTCTGGCGCCATGAAGATCAGCTGGACAGTGTGCATGTGCGCGCTGGAAACCAGAAGAGCAGCTGGCAATGGTGCATGTGCCCACAGAGAGGGCTCTGCGTGCCATCACAGACCTGTGTTTTGTTACACCAAGGACATCTATATGAATATATCCACTAGACACCAGGATCTGAGCTCAATTTGAATTTTTTTTCTTTCTAAGGCCAGTATCAAGAGTGGATATCCTGGGATGTATCATCTTGTGAAAATCTAGTTCTCTGTTGAAAGCTCTAAAGCCAGGAAAGGTGGAAAGAAAAAGAAGAAGAGGATGACCAACAGCAAGATAGATAGAATCACAGTGGCAATGGGTGCACTGCTGGAAGATCTGAAGGGCCAGATTAGTGACTGTCATGGTAAAAATCTAATTGGTTGCTAATAATTGACATCGATTTGATGGCACATAATAAATAATTAACCTATATTTGTAATGAGGATAGTTTACAATTCTAATCATGGAAACTGTTTCTACTGAAAGAACTAACACCAGAAAGAGACCTTCTGGCTGCTCTTGAATTACTTGATGAGCTGCATAACAGAGAGGAAGAAAATAGACCAGAGATAACTCATAATTCTAGGTACATGTGAGTCATGGTTACAAGACAGAGTTCACAACACAATAAAACAAGGAATATGCAGAACATCAATAATACATATAAAAATAATAAATGATGGTTGTTTTGATAGATGGGTTTCCTTTCTACTTACTGTTCGTACAAGATCTCTGCAAATTACATTATTAGTTAATAACTGTAGAATAATCTCTGTGTCCCACTTTCGGCAGTTTTGAATATACTCATGGCTTCCAACACAATGCTTGCTGTGAAAAGAACAAATGCTGTGATTTATTCACTATTTCAAATTATCAATAAGATTTTCAACAAACATGAGTTCAAATTCTGCCTTAGCCATGAAAACCAGTTGGGTGAATTTGAGCCAGACACACTCTCTCTCAGCCCAAACCAACTCACAGGATTGTTGTGGAGAAAATAGGAGAAAGGTGTGTTGGATATATTCATATGCTTTGCATTATTTGTAAAAATAAATGCAGAATACAAATAAATAAATAAAAAATATACAGACATGGTTTTTAGATTTCATATCTCCCTTCCGCTCACTAGTTTTTTCCATTCTTCTTTTCAAATATTGCTTAGCAGAACTTAAAAGGGGCTAATAACGACCATGGTTGGAAAAGCTTACACAGATTATTCGGAATTTCTGCTTACTATGTTATTAATGGTAAATAATTAGGATGCTAGTCTTCTGGTCTTCTAAAGTATCAAAAAGACTCTGATCAAATACATTTCTCAAATAAAATAACTCTAGACATATTTAAAACACTATTATTTTAACATATTTAATTGGAACATAGAAGTCATATTCTAAACTTTGTCTGTTCTGATGTAATATTGTCCCATTACTGTATAGCATGTATTCTAAACATGAAAAGTTGACAGAATTAGTCTTAATAAAATTCCAGATTAAGAGATGATGCAGAACCTGCAATAGGCCAAAACTGTGGCATATTAACTTTAAAAGTAAGTAACTGACAAGACAACTAATTTTACAACTAATCACCATTTTCAAATATTACAGGATTCTGCATTAGACAATTGAATGTATTCCATGACAGCATATTTTTTCTAAAAATAGTTAAGTTTGTCAATGCTAGTATGACATTATAAATTTGAAATTTAAACAGGTAAGACAAAGCATGATTAATAAAATAAAATGTACAATATGCATATCTAAATGAATAGTGTTCCAAATTCAATAACACCTATTTTAATTCTTATTGGTATATTACTTATACCTTTTCCAGTTAGTAATAATCAAATTTGCACTCACTATAGTTTTCTAGAAATCAGGATGTAACCAAAGCAAAACTTACTTCTGTAAAACTTCTTCTTGTCCACCAACTTTTAAAATATAACTGCCAATATCTACATCATTCAAGTCATCATGCACCCAGCAAAGAGCCTGCATTATTATAAGTTCAACTGGAGAACTGACTGTTCGGAGAAAAACAAACACAGAAGGTAACAAAAATAGTGAACTGAAGGCAGTTTTGTAAAATAGAAAAACATGAACTCAATGCAACCCAAACAAATTTTTGGAGTATTGTAGTTAGCAATTTGAGGAATAGAATAAAAAATTAACAGCAATTTATTCTCAAAAATCAATTCAGTTGTAATCAAAAAGCATATTTGATGCTCTATGGCAGGGGTGTCAAAGTTGCGGCCCGTGGGCCAGTTGCATCATGTGCCGACCCCGCCCGGTTTAGTGAAGAGTGGGGGGGAAGCCCCAATACGTCATGTGAAGCCATAGTGATGCCGTCAGCTTGACACCCCTTATCTATGGCTACATCAGACTTGGAAAAACAAGGTAGGAAAACAAAACAAATATTGCAAACAGAATGGATGGGTTTAAAAATACAGGTAAAAGTCCACACATTTTTAATATCAGTTCCAATGGAAATGGCTCCTGTAAAGTTGATCTCTAGGAATGTGTGCCTGATAACCCATAGAAGTCAAGCCAAAACTTTTTAAAACCATGAAGCTTAGGAGGGATGCCCTGCCTGGCCTTTTGCAAAGAAGGAGGGAGGGAGGCAGCAAAGGAAACCAAATGTTTCCCTTCGGAATTGCAGGTGCTCTGTGGAGTCTTGGGAGAGATGTGCTGTCTTTCCAGAGCCTTGGAAAAGTAAAGGCAGCTTTTTCTGTTTTTCACTACAAAGCCAGCCTCAGCACTTCAACACCACACAGGAAAAGGGGCATTTTAAGACTCTGAAGTTGAGTGGCTACTTTAGCATTTTTTGCATTTCCTGGCAAAAAGGTGTGATGCTTTTTTGCTATGTTGCCAAGCTAAGGCAAGTTCTTCCCCTCCCCCCTGTTGTCTCCCTGCGCCCATGCACACTAAAAAAAAACTATAATTTGCATGTGGCCTGTTTTAGGATTCCCAGGGACTCATCCAACCCGAGGCACCCCCACTTTCCATTTAACAGCCCACATGATCAATGACCTTGCCTACGAAAGCCATGATGTAGTTGTAAAGTTGAATCAACTCATGTGGTGACCTTATTAACAACTGCAATGACTTAGTACAACCAAAATTCCAGGCTCAATTGTGGTTGTGAGTCAAAGACTACCCTCAAGGGTATAATTCATTTCCAACATTATTTTATTTATTTATTATTTATTAAATTTTTATACCGCCCTTCTCTCAAGAGACTCAGGGCGGTGTACAGCCAGCAATA
>JANHFT010003810.1:0-12044 GCA_032467955.1 Pseudoxenodon macrops
TTGGGAAGAGGTTGGTTTATTCCATCAGTTGGATGGATGGATGGAGTCTGTTTTCCAAATCTTCCTGCTCCCCCAGACAACCCCTAACATCTTCAGTACACCTGTAGCCCCTTCGGTCCTCTGTGGCTTCAATACTCTTCATTGGGAAGAGGTTGGTTTATTCCATCAGTTGGATGGATGGATGGAGTCTGTTTTCCAAATCTTCCTGCTCCCCCAGATAACCCCTAACATCTTCAGTACACCTGTAGCCCCTTCGGTCCTCTGTGGCTTCAATACTCTTCATTGGGAAGAGGTGTGACCTCAGAAAGTTCCGGCATGATCAGCCAGAGCTTGGAGAACAAGGAAGTGAGCCACCACGGCTGATTCTCGTGATTTCAGGAAGGCAAAGTGCTGGCGTCTTCAGAAACGGCTTCCTTTCTCAAAGCTACATCAGGTTGATGACCTTTCTTTCCAAGAAGTTGGCCAGCGAGGGTCTCTGGGGTGGTGGTGGTCAGAAGCATGGAAGCGGAAGAACCTCTTGCATCTTGTTAGGTGCTCCCACAGCTTCCTTTGGGGCCTTGGCTCAGCAAAAAGCAATACAATACAAGTGATGGTTTTGAACCTGGACTAGCTCTTGTTTGTCTCCCAGATCGCTCCTTCCCTCCTTAAATTCTTTTTTTTTAATTTCCTCCCTGAAAAAAACTATATATATATATATATATGTTCCTCGGATGACAGGATCCCTTGGCCATAGCAAAGAGGCCTGAGGCCTCTTAAATATTGTCATTTCTTTTCCCCCCCCCCCTCCATTAAATTTGGGAAAGAATCGGGTGAAGCCAACGGCAACTTTTCAAGAGTTTCCTCCCTGGTTTCAGCTACCTGTTTCCTTTTACACAATATTATCAAACCAGCCTTTTTTTTTTAATCCTTTGTTTTCTCCTGGAATATCCAAAAAACAGTTGACATTCTCCACTTTCTCCGTTTTTCCTTCTGGATGTGATCCTGCAATTCCCAAGATTCTTTACGGAGACAGTCTTTTCCTTACAATTGTTCTGAAATCAACCCAGTGTGTGTAGGTCTACGTGGCCCACGTAATTCCCGATCAATAAGGATTGATCAGACCGATCGATAGATCAGAATCTTCCCTTGATGAATTTTGGACCTCGGTGAGAAAAAGTGATGCACTCAACGGTGAAAATATATCTCAGTGTTGGGACTGGCTTGGAATTTAATCCGATAGGAGCCACATTTCCCTGAAGTTCTTCCATCCCAAAGTTTTCTGCTGTCTTCCATTCCACGTGTTTCCATTCCGGCCCCATCTTAGCCACGTAGATTCAAAACCGTGTTTTTCCCTTTGCTATCGTTCGGCCACGAAAACCAAGCCCACGAAACACGTTAAATCCAAGCTGATCTGATGCTGTGCTATACGGATCTTATTCAGGTTTTAAAATTGGCACCTTAACCTTAAACTTGAGTTCTTTTGCATCTTAAAGCTTTCTTTTTAAAAAAACATATTCTGGATAGGTTTGGGCTAGATTTAAAGTGCATCCTTCATTCTGCTCCTACATCATTCATCTGCTGATGCAGAAATTCCCTTCTTTCCTTCCTGTTCTGGAATATTAGCTCAACTTTTTCTGTTGGGTCAAGGCTGAATTTATTTACTCCTGTTTGTAGAAAATCCAACCCCGCCTCTTGGATTTCATTTCTGTAAGGATCTTGAACGAGGAGTTGGAACAAGGTTGCCCGTAACAGGTGTTGGGGGATTCTTTTATCATTTTAACTCAAGAGGTGTCCAACCTTGGCTCCTTTAAGACCTGTGGACTTCTCAACTTCCAGAATTACCCACCCAGCCAAGAACCTTACGGAAATGAAATTCAGGGGAATTGAAATCCACCGGTCTTAAAAAGTTGGAGAGCCACGATTTAACTAGTCATTTCTATTTCCCTTTTCTGTGCTTGTGGGGATAGAAGAAAAGTCCAGATTCTCTCATCATTAGCTCTGCTCACCTTAGCATCTTCTGGAGAACTTCAGCTGGCCCACAGACAAAATCTGTTTCTTGGACTTTTCTTTGGGACTACATCTCCCAATCCATTGGAGGAAGAAACGATGCCCAAAAGCATCGGGAAAGGTCATTCGTTGACAAAGACATCTGATTTCCATCGTCTTTGCTTTTGCCAACATTTATCTACAAGATTCTCAGAAGGAGGAAAGAGACTGCCCAAAAACGTGTACTGTATCTCCAGGACCCATCAAGTTTTATCAATTCCCACTGAGATAATTGTTTGTTCCGATCTGTAGCAGGTAACGTTCAAACCAAACCCATTTTTAAAATAAATAAATAATATATATATAGCAGTCTTAAAAATCCACCTGTGATCCTGGGCTGTCCATTTCTGAAGAAAACCTGATCCTACCTACCAAGGATTACAAACCCAACCAGCCTTCAGAACTTTTTTATTTTTTTTATTTTTCCCCTTTCTGGATCGGACCTCCCGCAATACGATCGACTAGTCTGAAAGGTTTGCAGCCCTGACGTTTTCCCAACGCTTTGCTTTTATTTTTTTATTTTTTTTACAAAGCCACATTTATCTCTTAAAACTTCCTGGATTGTTGTTGGTTGATTTGCTTCTCTCTTTTCCCCCCCCCTCTCTTCTGTAATCCGAACTTTCCTGAATCTTTTAAACGGACACGGCTAACGAGTGGAAAATTAATTTGTGCGGAGAGTGGAATTTGTATGAAATTCCATTTTTGGGGTGTGCGTGTGTGTTTTTTTTATTGGTAGCTTCTTTTTTATATATATATATACATATACATATATATATATACGGTATATAGTATCTATCTCTCTGAAAGCATTTGTCTCTTTACGGGTAGACCAGGAGAAGTGTATGAATTTCCCACCCCACCCCCTTCGACATTTTAATAGGTACTTTCTACGATCAACTTTGCAGTGTTGCATTTAACTTGCCTTAAAAGGTGGAGAGAGAAACTTAGCATTTGCACTTAGCAAAATAAAATAAAAAAGAGAGAGAGAGAGAAATTAATTTAAAGGAGCAAAGCCCTATCAACGGGAGAGGTGCATGTTCTATGTTGCATAACATAGCTAAAAACAGTTTAAAAAAAGAAAAAAAATACCCCAAAACCAGGAGAGAGGGAAAAAAATAAAATATTTTTCTTCTGGTAGGAAACCGTTCTAATCCGCGTGTAAAAAGTTTCTGTATTATATTGTAATTTCGATTTTGATTTTTTTTTTTTTTTGTAATTAAAAAGAAAATTTGTGCTCCCTGTTTTTTACGTATCCTGGTTTTCCTATGGGAGGATTCATCCCGAAGAACGTGGCATGGCTGGCTGGCCCTTGGCGTAATAGCCGATGGCCATGCAGAGATAGCTCGGTTGCCATTATCTACAAATCTTCAAATCCCTGCTGTTCGAAACAGTCCCTTGTCCTGGGTGAAAAACGGCGGAAATTTCATCACAAAAAAGGCTAAAGATTTTATTTAAGAGCCGTGGTGGCGCAGTGGTGAAAATGCAGTATTGCAGGCTAATTCTGCTAACTGCCAGGAGTTCGATCCTCAACTGCTCAAGGTTGACTCAGTCTTCTGTCCTTCCAAGGTTGCTAAAATGAGGAGCCAGATTGTTGGGGGCAATTGGCTGACTCTGTAAACCGCTTAGAGAGGGCTGCAAAGAACTGTGAGGCACTATATAAATCTTAAGTGCTATTGCCCTTCCTTCCATGGTGCACAGTGGTTAAAATGCAGTATTACAGGCTAACTCTGCCCACTGCCAAGAGTTCGATCCTGACTGGCTCAAGGTTGACTCAGCCTCCCGTCCTTCCGAGGTGGGTAAAATGAGGAGCCAGATTGTTGGGGGACAATAGGCTGACACTGTAAACCGCTTAGAGAGGGGCTGTAAAGCGGTATATAAGTCTTAAGGGCTATTGCTTTTAAACGCTCACATACACAACGGACGCAGGTAATCCTCGCCTTGCGACCACGCTTGACCCTCACATTTTTGTTGCTAACTGAGACATTTGAATTTTGCTCCATTTTACAACCGTTCTTGCCACAGTTAATTAAATCGAAACACCGCAGTTGTATTGTTACTAACACCAGTTTTAAGTGATTCCGGATTGACTCGGCTGGTCAGAAGGACGCAAAACGGGATGACATCACCTGGGGGGACACAGCAACTGTCCTAAGGATGAACCCGTCGGCAAAGCATCTGAATTCGGATCACGTGACCCAACGGGCGGGGGAAGGGCGCTGCGAATGGCGTAGTGATGCAAAAGGGGTCCCAAGTGCCGTTGGAACTTCGGTCGGTCGCTAAACGAATTCTTGTAAATTGGGGGCGGGGGCGGGGGGGGAAAGACTCCCTGTAGTGATTTTAATCCCTTCGCTGCAAGGATGAGGGAGAGGGGGAAGCCGCGTGTGCTCGCCATTCCTGAGCTGCTAATCTGGGATAAAGAGGAAGAGGCGTTTGGTGAGAGGATGACACTACCCGCTGGGGGGGGGGTGTAAATTCACCCCTTAAACGAACGGGCAGCTGCGGGTAGAAAAATGACAAGGATGTCTCGACAGATTAGCTTCGCGTTTCAAACGCGACAGTGTCAACCTGTCTTCCCAGCCTGGTTCAACGCCGCCGGCTTTTTTGGAATCCGGTAAGATGATCCTCTGCATAAAATTACCAGCGAATGCTTCCTTCCACCCACAGATTCTTCTTCCCCAGCCATCTTTCCTTGGTAACCCAGGCTTGATTGGGTCTGTCGAGGTCCTTGGCGCTCCCTGAGCGTGTTGGCTTTCTTGCAGACGTTTCGTGACCCAACTAGGTCACGTCACCCGTGCTAGAAGAGAGAGGGGTAGGTGGAGAGGAGGAGGAAGAGGAAGACACGGGTTCTTCTCCACCATCTTCCTTCTTCCCTCTCTTTATCTTCTTGTACACCCAATGGGTCAGGTCGCCTTGCTTGAATCTCAATACAGGTAGTCCTCGTTTAGCAACGGCCTCAGACAGCGTTGACAGTCACGACGGCGGTGAAGAGGCAACTTTGCGACCCATCGCCCCCCATGCAAAACCTTCACAGCATCTCTTTTCTCAGTCAAGGGTTTTGTCCTTACAATCAGCTTGCAAGCGAGTGGGGCCTCCTTGCCACTCTCAAATTTGGGTCGCCGAGCGCAGAAATCCTGGAAAGGATTCTTGAATTGGGCCTCCTTGCAGATTTTCGCAACCGGTTCCGTTCAGTCTCAAAGAAACCGCTTAGGGTTGATGGGTTTCGGCTACGGATTTGCCAGCAACGAGATCCAAAGGCTTTCCAGGTTAAAGAACCCAATCGTGGCCCTGTGATCCAGTAGGAAACTCTCCCAGGCGGATTCCGTGAAACCAAACGGGAATTGGGCCTAAAAACCACAGGCTCATCGCATTTTGCTGCTTCCAAGCCAAACAGCTTAAGAAAATGGGGGGAAAGCCAGCCTCAAAAACCAGCTAACCGTTGGAAGCATGTCTCATCCTGACTTTTGCAAAGTTTTCTTGTCTCCCAAATTAATGCGCCTTCCAAATGTGGCAGGAAGCGGCGATTTTTGCCGCAAGAGAACCATCTTCAGCCTTCCGAAGAAGTGCAGTTGTTAAAAAGCTTTCTATTGAAACAATTTCACAGGTTTCCCCTTTTCAGCGTATAATCACCAGGCGGCGATTAAAATTCGATTAAAAAAACAAAAATCCGGCGTAATTGGGAGGCAGATGAAAATCTGATTTAAAAAAAAAAAGAGAATTCTCAGCGTTTCCTCCGTTCTGTCTTTTTTTGTTTTAATTTTTATTCATTGTCCTCTCTCTCTCTCCCTCGTTGCTTTTAATGACACCGGAGAGAATTGGAAAAGGTCAGCAGGCAGCAGTTGGGCCAAGGGTTCAAAACCTCTGTGAAAACCTGAGGATGCTGTTAATTGCTCTTTAAAAAGGAAGTGAAGGTAAAATTGCCTTGGGGGGGGGGAAGATAGAATTTCGTGATGGTAATTGTGAATATTTGAACCTTAATAGCCGTTTCTAGCTTGAGTCATCCCATGGAGTGGTGCCCAGACCTTTGTAATAAGGGAAGTGTAATTTTTTTTTTTAAAGGAATTATTTATATAGCAGCCCATCTCATCCAACTGACTCTCGGTAGTTTAGAAGATTTAAAAAAAACAAAAAACCACACCTCCCCACCGTCCTCCATTCAAGAGAAAACTTGTTAAAAATTAAGCACCTATTCCAGCAAACTGATCTTCCTTCCCCTTTGACCCCAAACGTCATCAGATTTCACCGTTTTTCTCTAAGGGTCTCTGGAAATGGCCGTTCCAGGAGGCACGTTTGAAGTTCAGAGGATTTAGAATAGACTAGAGCTGGAAGGGACCTTGGAGGTCTTCTAGTCCAGCCCCCTAACCTCTTGCCATTACAGACAAGTGGCTGTCCAGTCTCTTCTTAAAAACCTCCAGTGATGGAGCACCCACAACGTCTGGTGGCAAGTTGTTCCACTGGTTAATTGTCCTCACTGTTAGGAAGTTTCTCCTTAATCCCAGGTTGCTTCTTTCCTTGATCATTTTCCAACCGTTGGACTGCTGAATCGCATCCTTCTCAGGCCTCCAAATATGTCGGAGCCAAGTCCCCATAATCCCCTGCCATGCTGGCTGGATTTCCCGAAATTGAAACGGAGAAATCGGGACTGAAAAATGCAAGCCAGCCTTTCTGTTCTCTGGCTATTAATGCAAGACCAGGCTGGGGTTTCTTGTAAAAAAAAACACCATGTTTTCTTGTTTTCTCCTGAAAATAAACATTTTTGTTTCACTTACCATCCCCAAAGACTTTCGATTTTTAGGTGGCGTGCGTGCAGTGGCCACCTTGTTAGAAAGCGCAATCTTTCACCCCGGTTTTTTGTTCAAAAAATATATTTAAAAAATCATTTTAATAGCCATCATCAAACCGAAGAATAGGGGACATGCAAAATGAATTTCCAATCCAGTTTTTTAATTATTATTTTTTAAGCGAGAGGTTTTGTCTTTTGCCAGCTGCGTTCGGGACTTCTGCCAGTCCCTCTGAAGCATCCCGAAGAAAGTTTAAACTTGCTTTTGTTTTAATTAAAAAAAACAAAACCTTCCCTGCATAACTCAGAAATGGACTTCAAGAAAAAAAAACCAGCCACTCCTCCCTTTAATGGTGGCTAAGCTAAACTGGGTTTCTTGTTCTGGTATATCTGGAGGGGGAGGGAGAGTTGGTATGAAGTAGCAAGGAAGGAGGTTGCTGCAAATTGGGCTTTTTTCCCCCCCTGCCTCTCGTGGGGGCTGCAAGTCCCCATTTTCGATCTTCCGGGGAAAGATGCTCGCTCAGGCCTCATCGCCATGGCAACGGGAAGGCCTCATCCCTCGGCACTCCTGCTTTTATGAAGGGTCAGCCTGTTGCAGCTCTGCAGGCCCTTGTGGGGGCTGATTTGCCTTGGAAAGGAACTCAAACCATGCCTATAAAACCTCTGGCAAGCCCATTGGTTATACTGCAGGCGCTCCTCAACTTACGACCACGACGGAGGCCCAAAATATATGTTGTTAAGTGCAACCTCCGTTAAAGGGAGTTTCCTCCCCCCTCCATACACATCTTTTTTCACCACGCTTATTAAATGAATTAGTAACCCGGTCGCTAAACGAATCTGGCTTCCCCCGTTGACTTTGCTTCGTCAGAAGGTCGCAAAAGGGGATCGCCTGACCCCGGGACGCTGCGACCGTCATAAAGGCGAGCCAGTTGCCAAGCATCTGAATGTCAAATCCTGGATGCTGCAATGGTCTTAAGTGTGGGAAAACGGTCATTAAAGCCCCTTTTCCGGTGCCTTTATCACTACGAACTGTCACTACCTGAACTGTTGCAACTCGAGGTCTACCTGTAGTTAGTATCTCTGGGCCACGTGGTGGATTCGGGACTCGGGAGTGTCTGGGAGATGTCCACGGTTTGCAAGCCACCATGTCTGGGTTCCCTGCCTTGAGTACATAACACAACGGACTCCTGAAAGATTGAGGAAAACGCATTCGCACGTCGCAACCTGGTTTTTCGCTTAGCAAGCTGTAGGTGACGCCCTTTATGGTGGCTTGCAGACCACGGCTTAGGGCTTGGCAGCTATGGTTTATTCCACAAACCTTGGTTCAACGGCGTGTGGTTCCATGACAGAAAACCCATCAACCAGGGGTGGGTTCTGAATACTTTTGCTGCCTGTTTGCTCAGAGTAACGCTGTGTGTGCGGTGCGCGACGCATGCGCAGAAGCAAAGTCCAAGACAGAACCATCTCCGTGACGTCATCGCCAAGTTACTACCGGTTCTATAGAACCGGTAGGAACCCACCTCTGCCATCAACATCTTAAGCTATTTGAGGGCTGCATCCAAAGTGTGAACTTAGCCAATGGCATGATGTCATCTTCTTCAAAGCCATGTCCACCTGGCTTTTAACATGTCCGAAAGATCCCGGATATAAGAAAGCAGGTTTAATACGATGCACCGCAAATCAAACCTGGTTAGGATTTGGAGGGCAGCCCCTTCTACAATATCCACATCTAGGCTAGACTGGGAAATCCAGGCCCGTCCTAAAAAAAAATATCGAGTTTTTTCCCTGTTTCCGTCAAGGGGAAAAAAAATGGGGAGGGCAGGGAATTACCAGCTGAACTCGGAGGAGATTTGACTTCAGCTTTTAATTAATTCGATGGTGGTTTAATTACTATGGCTTCTTAGCAGGAAACTCAGTTAATATTGGAAACGGCAGCGAGAACCCAGCGAAGAGGACTCCTTAATTCTTTTTAGGCGATGGAAATAATGAAAGAAACGGGTGGAAAGGACTTCAATTCTGCTCCACCGACTTTGTTACTTGTGCAGCTTGCTTTTAAACCTTGCCAATTGCTGCTGGCAACGGGGACTGCAGTTTAAGGGCCTCTAGTTTTTCCTAATCCACCTCTGGCTGACCCATCTTTTATACATCAGCCGCTGCCTGAATGGGTGCAGAGAAGACCATAAGAAAGCAAATAAGACGAAACACCTAAGGGGAGGCTTTGCTTTCCAATAAAAAGAGATCTCTTTTGTGCAAAGTGCCCGGTGCATCCTTTTAAAACAGTCTGACCTTCATCGGAGTTTTCTTGCAGACGTTTCACTACCCAACTAGGGAACATCATCAGTGCCAGAAAGGAGTGGGGTTTGCTCTTTGTTATATAAAATGGCTTTCCTTGTTAAGCGTTTGTGGGAGCGTTCTCAATGGTATTGTTTATTGTTTGGTGTTAAATCACCAACACTATTGTGGCTTACAACTGTAGAAAGGACACGTTCCCTTCCACAAATGAACATTTGTGGGTGAATTGTCTACAAATGAATGGGGAAAAATACACTTTGCAAGGCAAACAGGGTAAAGAATTATCTCTGGGAAATGCACGGCGTAAACTCCCCTCTTTTGGCTCCCGCTAATCACATTATTTGCGTTTTGCTATAAACTAAACTACCTTCTGTGGGGATCAGTGTTTTAAGAGACCACCAAGAGAGAAGATTTTTTTAAAATCCATGGTTCAAATCCCCCCCAAAGGAAACCAAAGTACGGCAGCCTCTAAAATAACCAAACACGCAGCCTTTCGTTTGATATCTGTATGCAGGTTTTTATTTTGTCAATTCTCTTCTCCATTTGATGCTTCTTATACAAATGGCACTTACAAAAAAGTGTTTTGAAGAAGGGGGAGGGGAAATTAAACTAAACATATCAGGATATGAGATGCTTTTCATAGCCACAACAGTCAAGGAAATAGAAGGCAAGAATTCTTGACTGTTACAGGGGGGAAAGGCAGTGAGGTGTACACGATCCAAGTCCCACCAGGTGGGCAAGAGACACAGGACAAACTCTGGAGGCCAACACGGTAGTTTATCTCTGCTCCCCAAATTGTGGTTTCTTTCACAAGCTTAAGGGTTTGTATAGTTTCCAGAACTTCAGCGCAGTCCAGTTAAGTTTCCCAGGCGAACTCCAGTTCAAACCCTTTTTTTTTTTTTACTCATAAGGCAAATAATTTCCATTGCTATAAAGTTAACAGCACCGATTCCTATTGAAGTCACCTTATGGATGGCAGATTGTGGATGCTGCTTCTTCTTTTTTTTTCTTTTTAAGGCTTAGGACGTGTCCCCTGCTTTTTTCCCCTCCCTCGGTTAATCAAAAACCCACAAGCCCCTTTGAAAACATCTGACCAACCCCTGCTCCCTGTAAAGTTAACGCGTTTAGCAAATACAAATCTGGATCTTACAAATTCATGGATTCGGGGAAGAAAGAGAGCACCATAATTACAAGCAAAGTCTCTGCTGACTTCACCAGGGGTCTGCTTGGCCTAAGGAAACAAGAGATTTAAAACCCCAAGAAGGCATCACATCGGACAACAACAACAACAACAAAAATAGTAATGAAATAAACCCACACAAAATGTGCGCGCGCAGAAGACTCTTGCGCGCTCCCAAAAGAATGAAGCAACGTGCCACTGAGATCGAAGTTGGCTATGCCGAACGAGGAACCTAGGTGAGGTTGGCTCGGAGGGCAGGTTGATCTAAGTCAAGAGAAGACAATTCCTGTTCAACTTTACATGTTTTGGGGTTCTGCGGGGCAAAGTGCGGGATTCATAGAAGCGGGCCCCGGTGGGTCAGGAGATGATGCTTGGGTCCCGTCTAGAGGAGACCCTCGCGTAGCTTGTCGAGAGAAGAGATGAGATTTTGGGAAGCTGTTGAGAAGAGATGAGATGAGATTTTGGGAAGTTGCTGAGATGCAGAAGCCAGAAATGGCTACGTTGACTCAAAAGAGTTTACAATTTGGGGGAACGAGGGACGGCGAGATGAGAAGATGACAAATTCCAGTTCAGGTCAACAGGTAGAACGATGTAGTGGGGACATGTATTGTGCAAATGATGCTAAGTTTAAGGAACACAGATAGTTGGCGATGGGAGGATTCCCCTGGACAGACAGCATGGCTTGACCTCTGCTTGGCCTTCTCCTCCTCTAACCTTCCCCCCTCATCTCGTCTTCCTTACCTCCTCTCCAAATCTACAAAGACATTTCAGCGGGAAGTACTTAGGAGGACAACCAAGGGGAGGTCCACAGGTCTCGGTTCTCCTGCGGACTGATCCAGTTCAACTGGAGACCTCTCTCCAAGTCAGTTGCTATCAGCTGCTGGCGGGGGAAACCGCCCTCCATCATGGATGAACGGGCGAAGAGAGATAGGAAGATGTCGAGATGGTTCTCCCCAGCACAAGGCGAAAAAAGGGAGAGGATAAAAGACGCAGGGTGGACATAATTAACGTGCAAACTCAACGCCGTTCTCTGATGCATCCACCCGTAAGCGACAGCTTCAAGGTAGTCCTGGCCTGCTCTAACGAAATGCTAAGACACCCCCCCACACACACACACACACCCCAAATAATGAGAAGGTATAAAAAAAAGAGAAAAAGGGAAATTCGATAACGGTTGCAACCTTTCAGGGAGAGAAAGGGAAAGGAATCATAAGGCAACACCCATGGCTTCTCCGCATGTTTCGGGGAGGTGTTTAGAGATGGGTTGGGGGGGGGGCAACACGAGGATGGAAGAAACAAGGGATGCGCTCGGATCTTTTTGAGGATGAGATGAACGCGCGGAGGTCCAGTTACGATTCCATTCAGCAAAAAGCAGCTGGTTTGAGCTCAGGGAGCATCAAGACAGATCTTCTACTTTGGTAGCTCACCTTCATAGATTCACACACCTTGGCTCTTTTCCCCTCCCTTCTCTCGTCCCCACGGAGTGACGAGATGCGCTAAGCTACTTCTTTCTCTATCTTCGCCAGAGAACGGGGGATGAGTAACTTAAAAAAAAGCCAAGAAAGACAACTCTTCGTTCCTATTACAGAAGATATCCCAACTCAAAACTGGAAAAAAGGCCCAGTCGGGACGAGAGTTACGGACGCCCACCTAACAACGGGGACAGAAGGTGGGTGGCCGCTGAAGACACAAAACCCTCCAGGTTTTTCCTTCCAATGATGAGCCTCATACTAGCTCTTCCTGAAGACCCCCTCCTTTCTCAGGAGGAGA
>JANHFT010003810.1:21553-34067 GCA_032467955.1 Pseudoxenodon macrops
AGCAGATGCACCAAAGACAAATTCCTTGTGTGTCCAATCACACTTGGCCAATAAAGAATTCTATTCTATTCTATTCTTTGTCCCTCTTAGGGTTTACTTTTGGCCTCTTGGGAAAAACAAAAAGTTAATATATTTTATGATTATAATGACATACCTTCAAACCCAACCAGGAAAGGGGACAGGCACTTACTTCCCTGTCTCAGCTGTCATTAAACCCAGAGATCGTGATTGAGACAGTAGAAGCGAAATGCCTAAGATTGACCTTGTTTGATTTTTTTTGCAAATCCTACCCGTTTTATTGCATTTTGAGCAAACCGCCAACCTTGGTTAGGAAGTAGCTGGAATATTTCAAAGCTATCAATGTGTTTTTCTTCAGATTCAATTTCCCCCCCCATTCCTGCCTCCTCTGCTATATGTTAAGTGGGCTGGTGGGGGAGGGGGTTGCCTCAGACTTCATAATGTATCATAAAGCGTGATTGTTTTAGATCTGCCTATTTATATTAATCTCCTTCTATCCAATAAATATTGCCAAGTATGTCCCCCCCTAAGTATTGACAGTTCATGGCTGAAGAAATTCTTCCCTCCGTTTGAATATGTGCTTTTTTTAAAAAAAAAAAATCTCTACCCGAGGCTTCATTTTAATATCGTGGGTTTTCCCTCTGGGAAATGATGCTGAGAGCAGTCTTGAAAAGCCTCAATTTAATTAATTAATGTCAGGCAAAAGTGCCCTGACAGCAGAAAACGTTACTGTTGGCTGATTCTGGAGTGGTTTGACGACACTACAAGACAGTGATTGATGATGAGGATTTCTGAATTATTGATCCTTACAGAATGCCTTGCTCATATAAAAAAAAAAAAACCTGCTTGTTAGGAAGGTGCTAAAAATAAAATGATAAGAATTGATTAAGAGGCTGGTCGTGGGTGACTTTCGGTAATTTTTTTTTTTTTTAATGCCACGGATAGGGAATGCAAAGCGGTTTTCCTACTTTCCTGGGCAGCCTGCGCATAGAGAGAAGGTCTGCTATTGACAAGAGTTTATAGATTTTGCTAAGTCATAAGGTGGCTTATTTAGTTCTGCTTTTTGATAAACTCTGGTTTATTGGCTCAGTGCACGTGTGAACCGTTCAACTATGGCTTGTACAATACACTTAGCTGAGTCCCAAGGGTGCTTTTCAAGAGGCAACTGGACTGTCTTGCTTTTCCCCTCCCTTGAACATGTTTTGCTTCTCATCCAAAAAACCTCTTCAGTTCAGCTTCTTGGAGGAGGAGCGAAATGTTTTCAAGGGGAAAACAAACAAACAAACCCAAGAAAGTCCAGTTGCATTTGAAAAAAACACCTTTGGGACAACCATGACCTGGATGATTGAGAATCTCCACAGATACATCACGAACAAAATCTGAACTTATTGACAGTGTGTAAACTCAGCCAGGAAGGTCACTCAATAATTCTCCGTAATAAGTAAGGGAGTAACAGAGGTCTGTATTATTATCCCTGGGAAGAATACACCTACTCACGCTTTACAACTTGAACAATCAGGAAGTAGATCATTGATCGCCTGGCATTTCTTGGTTTCTAGAAACTGGGAAACATCTTTCTGTTAAAAAGTAAGAATCCGCTTAGGCAGAGCCTTTAAAAAAAAAAGATTTATTAACATAGCATTACTTCTGGGTAATCGTGTACGCTAAAGTTCCCTCAAGCCACCGTTACAATGACCGGTGGATTAGTAGATGTGTCAGTCTCGTTCACTTGATAATTCAAGGGGTGTAGGTGTCTTTAAAAGCAATTGGACCCACTTGCTTCATAAATTTGCCTATCGGTGGCTATTATGTGATTTCTAGGTTCCCAGGCAATATGTCATTATGCAACAGCTCCTGGAGGAGAACCCTCTAGTGAACGATTTTGTCTTTATGTCCTCGGTGCTCTTTTCCTCATAAAAATGTCAGAATTTACTTGCCCTTGTATTGGTCATCAGTCTACTGGCAGTTAAAAAGAGGGGGGAAAAACCAGGAAAATTGTTTTCTCCCTGGAATTCTGACTAAGCATCACGAGTGTCTTTTTGTGGAATGTTGATATCGTCATGAAAATGTGAGAATAACCTTGGGGGAGAAAGGAAAGAAAGAAACATTTAGATAAGAGAGGCAGGAGCCCCCAGTTGCTTAACAGCCAGAGGAAGAAACTTGGAAAGGATCCATCCTAATTGATCAGGGAAGTTTGTGCTTTCCGATCTAAAAGAGCCTGTCAACACAGCCTTCAAATAAAATAGAATTAGCTTGTCCAGACGTGTTTTTGTCTCGTTCATCTGGATGGACCGACTAATATTTGGCACCGAAGTGTCCAAAGGAGCCAGGTTTTCTTAACGCTTTCTCTCTTGGAATCATTCTTCCGCCCGCAGAGGAAAAACCCAAATATTGTTTGTCTCAAATGCCAAACGTAACCTGCAAGCCGATTTATTCGGGTCCAGCTCATTTAATTAGTTGAAACTCAGTAGAAAAATCAGAAAATGGGGTGAATTGAGTAAGGTTTCTGAACTTGACAGCTTTTAAGACTTGTGGACTTCGACTCCCACAATTCCCCAGGCAGCCACGTTGGCTGGGGAATTCTGGTTGTTGAAGTCCTCAAATCTTAAAAGTTGCTAAGTTTGGAGACCCCACTAACTTTTTGGCTAGACATCACATTGGTTAACCGATGCATAGTTGTAACTTGTGGATGAGTAAACCAGCGTGGTGTCTAGCCAAAGACTCTGGGGGCTTCTTTGAAGACCGATAAACGTATTTTAATCTGCTTTTTGTGTCTTCCAGACCCAAAACAGCCTGTTGGCTTTGTCCTCGGAGTTGACCTTCTTCACCTGTTCCCTCTGGAAGGAGCGGTTTTTCTCCCTCACACCGATATCACGGATCCGGACACCCACAAGAAGATCCAAACCCTTCTCCCGAAAGGAAAAGCGGACATTATCCTAAGCGACATGGCACCCAATGCAACCGGCATCCGGGAATTCGATCATCAAAAGTTGATTCATCTCTGCCTGTCCCTTCTGGATCTGGCCGGAGGCATTTTGCAGCCAGGAGGGATCCTGCTGTGCAAATTTTGGGATGGCAAGGAGAGCCACCTCCTCCAAAGCCGGCTCCTGCAAGACTTCCAGGAAGTGAAGACTCTAAAGCCTCAAGCGAGTAGGAAAGAATCAGCCGAGACTTTTTACTTAGCGAAAACCTACCGAGGTGTGTCAGATGTCCAGCGGAATAACCTTGAGTAGCTCCATGCATTCTGTGGGGCATCGCTTAGGATTAAAGCTCATGATTTAAGTAGGGCATCCGTGGGAATCCTGACCCACGAGACATGGTTGCAATAACGGCTGCATTTTCTGTTTGCGGGGTAGTGAATTACAGATTGAAATTTTGCAGGCTAGTGGAGAAGTGGGGTCCTTGGTGCTCTCTGAGCTTCATGGTTTTCCTACAGACGTTTCATGACCCAACTAGGTAACATCATCAGTGCTAGAAGGGAGTGGAATTGAAGGGGGAGGAGGAGGAGGAGAATCCTTGGTGCTCTCTGAGCTTGGTTGTTTTCTTGCAGACGTTTCATGACCCAACTAAGTAACATCATCAGTGCTAGAAGGGAGCGGGGTTTGCAAAGAGAAGGAAATATTATCTTCTATTGGTTTCTTTTTACTTTCCGGAAAACTGAAGGAGAGTGAGTCCCTTTTGAAATGCTTTCCATGCCCTCCTTCCTTCTGTGGGCTAAAAAAATCTTTTACATACTAGTTGTCCACTGTAGCTGTCCCTCCTGCTTCCTAAGGCCATTTCCACAGCCAAAAAGTGTGTGTGTGAGGTGCAAACATCCGCACCTGGAGAAGGGCAGAATAATAAAATCCACATTGTCACAGAAAGGGTGAAAGGGTGACATCCTGATACACATTTCCCCATTTTGACACCATCCTGGCTTGCTCTAGTCGCCCTGGGAGGGGGTCAGTCTAGATGTCCTCCTTTGCACCCCCCAGTGATTTCTCTGCCAAACAAGGAGAAATTATTTTCGGTTCCCAGGCTAACGTAACAGGTAAAACAACGCAATGCAGCGGGACCGAAGGCAGGAAAAATGCGATGAATATAGTTGCCACCCCAGATCACCACCGGGAAAGGCTCAGTGCCACCTTCGATATCAATATTTCATACCAGCATAAATATTTATATATTGGTTTTGTAAGGCTGTAATTGCCACCAAAGTCCGTTCTGTGTGTCGGCTTGTAATGAAACGGGCCCGGTTGGCAGTCGGCAGGCAAAACCAGCACACACACAACAAAAAGGCAAAACCTTTTTTTTTAAAAAGACCCCAAAGAGGCAGAATTAGAACTCAGGACCTGCCAATCTCAGAAACGGTGACATCCATCCCACTGAGATGGCCAGGAGAGATTGACAGGGCAAATGAGAAGAGGGCATTTCAAGACGGGCCACCCTGGGACCAGGCGTGGCGTATCGGATATCCAGCTGGCTTAGCGGGAAGGGGTGCCATGTCCAGCGGTGCCCAGTTTTCAAGAGCTGCGAGTAGGAAAGGTGGGGGAGGGTCGAAAAAGATCCAAAGGGGATGATTGACACCTCCAAAAGAGGGGGGGGACTCTATCCTCTCCCCCCCCTCCCCAGTGCCAGTTACCACCTAGACCTTTTTCGACCCAGCCTCTAAGAGTTGGCGAAGTGAGGGCCGTTTCAGAGCGCCAGATGTCCTGGCATTGTTCGGAGGAGAAATCGTAAAACGGGCATCTGGACGAGGGAATTTGGAGCGTTTCAAAGGGGTGCTTCACACACCCCTCCACCCCCGCCACCTCGAAAAGTCCAGCCTGATGGCGCCTTTGGAAGTAGTCGACCGTCAGCTGCCGAAAGGCGCAGAGGATAGGTCGCAGGGGCCCCCCCAGAGGCCATCTAGCTTCACCCCTGCCGGGAAGCAAGTTCAGAACCCCTTCTGCTCCGGGGACTGAGTTTTTGCTAGCTTTCGAAAGGGCTGCGTCTGCCCCGGGCACAGGGCATGCTTAGAGGCTCTGCGCGGGACAGAGCTGAATTGATTTCATGTGTTTTTCTTGGAAACATTTATTTTCAGCCTGATCCAACCCCGTTCCTGAAGAGGTCTGTAAGGGGGAGTGCATAAGCGCACCAGTGCGCCTACCGTCCCTCTCCTCCTGTCCCCATTTACTCCTACTCATCTCTTGTGTTTATACCTAGACCTGTTTATACTTATATGCTTATATGTCATGTTTATACTTGTTTTCTCATACGTGCTTGACAAACTAAGTAAAATTAAATGAATGAATGATTGAATGAATGAATAACTTGCATCAGGGTTTCAGGGATGGAGTTGCCCAAAATAAGCCAGAGGGCAGAGGCCTTGGCAAAGCCCAAGCAGAGCTTGTCCCAACTTGGAAGGAGCCTATTATTATTATTATTGTTGTTGTTGTTGTTATTATTATTATGGTTTATTTTATTCATTGAACATGAAACTCAGTCAATGGAACATTCAAAAATGCATCACAAATACACTGACTGGTGCTAATGGTTGTTACAAGTTGCTGCCAGCGTCCTAGGTATCAACCAAGGACCTTCTTAAAATATAGGATGTTCCGAGTAGCGCAGTCTTTGGCAGTTCCGCTGGTGTTATTGCAGGAAGCTGCAATTTCTTAAGGTGCCTTATAAAATTCTTGGACATGGTACCAAGTGCCCCGATGACAATAGATATTACGGTTACATGTTTCACCCATAGCCTTGTAGTTTCAATGGCCAGGTCGCGATATTTTGTGATTTTTCCCAGTTCTTTTTCTTCGATTCTGGCATCTCCTGGTACAAATACCATTGACTGGTGCTAATGTACCTTCTTAAGATGCATGATGTATTATTATTATTATTATTATTATTATTATCATTATCATGTACATTGTTAAGATGTATGATTTGTTATTGAGAGCCTGTTTGGTTGTAGTGATGAAGGCTGGGAGCTTCTAGTCTCACTTTAGGCACGAAGCCAGAGCTGAAGAAGCTTCTTGGATGAGAAGCGAAACGTTTTCGAAGAAAAACCAGAAAGTCCAGTTGCCTCCCTGAATCGGACCGATTCCTTCCCCAGCTTTTCGTCTCTATGGTGTCTTTACCGAGTCCTTGTTTTTTTCCTCCTGCAGGACGTAACCAGCGAGGAGAACCCGGAGGAGAATCTCGGCATGAACTTAATGGAGTTTTCAGACGAAATCCTCTTACACATCTTGCGATATACCCCCGTGTCGGATCTTGTCTTGAACGTCCGAAGCGTCTGTCGGAAACTTTCCGCCCTCAGTCTCGACAAAAGCCTCACTCACACTGTGATGCTGCGTAAAGAATACCAGGTGAGCAGGGGCTGCCACAGGCGATCCAGGATTAGGAGGACGCTGGGTGAATTGGGCGTTGAAAAACCTTGAGTTTCACTCGGCGGGTCTCTCTCTGGGTCACAGCAGAACTCTGCAGCAAGAAGAGTCTGAAGACGTGACTCTAAAAAGCCCTTCCTTTGAGCTTTATTACGGCCTTAGGATGAGGGAATTATCCTTTCCTCGTTTTACTTTTAAGAAGGATATAAGGGGGAGAAAATATAAGGGAGAAAAAATATCCTCCTTTAGAAGGATATAAGGAAAAAATACTGATTGGTTTTCTTTGGAGTTATCCTAAGGTCATAATTCTGCATTAGTGTAACCCTTTTGTCTGTTTATACTGTCTCTTAGGTCTGTTCAGTTTGGTGGCCAAGCTATTCTTTGATCCAATTACTCGGAGACCACGGTCACATGACTATCCCACAGATTGAAATTTTGTCCTCCTTTGCAGCATGACATAACCCCCAGTCTAAAACCATTTCCCCTGCTTGAAAAAGCAGGCTTTTGCCAACCTGTTGCTCCTCCAGGTGTGATGGAGCTGCCCAGGATCCTTAAAAGGTTGCAATCTCCACACATCCAGAGAACATTAGTTGGTCAAAGCTGGTTGTGAGAAACCGGCCTGTGTCTTGTTTCCCTTTTCAGGCTGAAAGGAAACTGCTGTGAGTGGTATCTGCTTGCAACATGATTAAGGCACTAAGTGAGAAACCAGGAGACTTGAGTTCTAGTACTGGGTGTCTTTGGGCCAGTCCCTCAGTTTCAGCCCCTGCTATTGTGGGAAAAACTGGAGGAGGAGGAACACTAGCGTTGTGTTAATTTATTTATAAAAATAATAAAGCTGGGGTACAAATAAATATATACATAGAATAAATGCACCTCCTTTGCTTTGAAGAGATTTCTTAACATTACAGATGACCTTTGGGTAGGGAAGATTTAAGGTGTTTCCACCAGAATCAATGGCGGTTACTTTCGCGTTCCCTTCTATATGGCTCCTCCAGAACTTGCCCGTGATCATAAAATTCGGTGTTTTCAGTCTGCAGTCCTTGAAAAGACGCGTATGAGTTGTCCTAAGCTTGGTCAATAAACCTTGGCCTGCCATAACCGGGATCCTTTGATTTCCCGAACTTGTTTCTACGCAGGTGGACAAAGACAAGGTGAAACAGCTGATGAAGGAGATTGGAAAAGAGATCCAGGAGCTGGACATGACCGGCTGTTACTGGTTGCCTGGCTCGACCGTCGATCAGGTGACCCGCTGTAAGAATTTGGTGAAGCTGAACCTCTCCGGCTGCCACCTCACCTCCCTTCGCCTTTCGAAGATGCTCTCGGCCCTGCAGCACCTCCGCTCGCTGGCCATCGACGTGAACCCCGGCTTCGACGCCTCTCACCTGAGCAGCGAATGCAAAGCCACCCTCAGCCGGGTGCTGGAGTTGAAGCAGACCCTCTACACGCCCTCCTACGGGGTGGTTCCCTGTTGCACCAGCCTGGAGAAGCTGCTGTTGTACTTTGAGATCCTCGACCGATCCCGGGAAGGTCTGATCATCTCCGGGCAGCTCATGGTAGGGGAGAGCAACGTGCCCCATTACCAAAACCTACGGGTATTTTACGCCAGGTTAGCGCCCGGCCCGGTTAACCAGGAAGTGGTGAGGCTGTACTTAGCAGTGCTGAGTGACCGGACACCGGAAAAACTCCACGCTTTCCTCATCTCCGCCCCGGGTGGCTTTGCCCAGAGCTGTGCCGTTAAGAACCTCTTGGATTCCATGGCCAGGAACGTGACGTTAGACGCCCTTCAGCTGCCTCGTTCCTGGATGAACGGATCCAGCCTCCTGCAGCACTTGAAGTTCAGCAACCCTTTTTACTTCAGCTTCAGCCGCTGCAGTTTATCCGGCGGGCAGCTGGTCCAGCGGGTGCTGAACAGCGGCAAAGACCTGGGCAGTTTGGTCGGCTTGAACCTCAGCGGCTGCGTCCACTGCCTGTCGCCCGATTCCTTGTTGCGGAAAGCGGAAGACGACATCGATAGCGGCATCGCCGAAACCTTGGTAGACACCTGCTGTAACCTGAAGCACCTCAACCTCTCCGCCGCCCACCATCACAGCCCGGAAGGCCTCGGGAAGCACCTGTGCCAGGTCCTGGCTCGTCTGAAAGGCCTCCTCTCTCTGGCGCTGCCGGTTTGCGCCGTGGCTGACGTGGCCGGCGCCCTGCTGACTGTCGACAAGCCTTCGGTGCAGCCGGTGGCTCATTCGGTCTCTCAAGGGTTTGGGAAAAAAGTCCGGATCGGTGTGCAGACTTATCCCAGGAACTGCTTGGAGCAGAGCGATCCCAGATCGCCATCTTCCGTCTTTTGGACTCTTCTGGAAAACCTCCCGTTTCTGGAAAAGTTGGAGCTGATCGGCTCCAGTTTTTCCTCGGCTATGCCGCGGAACGAGCCGGCCATCCGGAACTCCCTGCCCCCTTGCAGCCGGGCGCAGCACATCGGGGACGCTGAAGTGGCTGCCATCGGCCAGCTGGCCTTCCTGCAGAGCCTCACCTTGGCTCAGTTGCCCAATATCCTCACGGGCTACGGGCTCGTGAACATCGGGGTGCAGTGCCAGCGCCTGCGGGCGCTCTCCTTGGCCAACCTGGGCCTGATGGGGAAAGTGATGTACGTGTCAGCTCTGGCGGACATGCTGAAGCACTGCAGGTGTCTGCAGGATCTCAGGTGAGAGAGCCCAGCAGATATTTTTTTTTCTTCTTCTCCCCTTTGCTTTTCCTGTCACTCAGGGAATCCTTTTTTTTTATCATTGTCCCAAAGGAGGCCAAAATATATTTGAAGAAGGGTTGCAGGATTTGGGTTTGGCTAGTCTAGAGAAAAGAAGGTCTCGGGGGAGACATGGTGGCATTATTCCAGTATTTGAGGGGCTGCCCCAAAGAAAGGGGGGGTGTCAATTTATTCTCCAAAGCCCCAGAAGGCAGGACAAGAAACAATGGATGGAAACTAACTAAGGAGAGAAGCAGCCTGGAATTAAGGAGAGAAACCTCCTTACAGTTAAAACAATTAACCAGTGGAATAACTTGCCTCCAGAAGTTGCGGGTGCTTCATCACTGGAGGTTTTTAAGAAGAGACCGGACAGCCAATTTGTCTGAAATGGTATAGGGTCTCCTGTTTGAGCAGGGGGCTGGACTAGAAGGCCTCCAAGGTCCCTTCCGGCTCTCTTCGATTTTCCTAGGTGCTTTTCAAAAGAGAACTGAACTTTCTTGGGTTTCTTCTTGAAAACGTTTCGCTTCTCATCCGAGAAGCTTCTTCAGTCCTCCGGAAGAGGAAGATGCTCAGATGAGAAACGAAATATTTTCAAGAAAGAAAAGAGAAAAAAAAACAAAGGAAGCCCAGCTGCCCTTTGAAAACAACACCCTTGGGATAACGGTGACCTGGATCTTTGAGCATCTCCAGAGACTTCTCTGTCATTTCGTGGGAGAGGAAAAGGGGCTTTTCCCCCCGTTCCACAGCCCCTTGAGCCCCCTTCCCCTGAAGTCTTTACCCCTTGAGGTGTTAAAGGTCCAGGATATGCAGAAAGCCCCCCTTAAGGGCTTGTCCTCCTTGTTGAGGGTATTCAAGAGGTCTCCCTTCCTTCCCTGAGGATGACAAGGGACCTCTTCCCCATGCAAAATGGGACAATATCTCCGGAATCGGAGCTATTTCTCCCTCTCTTCCACCTCTATCAATGTTTATCTGCCTACAGAGGAAGACTTAAAAAAAGTAAATTTTAATCAGGACTCTTCAGAAGACGATAGAGCAACGGCGCCATCTGGTGGATTGAGCAGCAAATTACAAGATGGGATTTTATTCAGTCCTGCTCCATTGTTGGAAGACAATGGCTGCAAAGTTGCCCTAAATTGATTTCTACCCATCCACCCCCCAACCAGAGTGTTAAGATAATAGCTCCCCAAATTCCCAGCGGTTTCGTGATAATGCTGCCCCCTGTTTTTTATGGATGTGCTTTGCTCTTTAAGGATATTTAGTAAGGTCTCCTCAATTCTTCTGAATAATCGAATGTTGCCCTAAGAGCCAGCTTGAAAATGGGTGGACTTCAACTCCCAGAATTCCCCAGCCAGCCATGAATCATAGAGTTGGAAGGGACCAGACAGGTCACACAGTGTCTCTCAGCCATGGCAGCTTGAAGATGAGTGGACTTCAACTCCCAGAATTCCCCAGGCAGGATGCCAGAATTCTGGGTACACATAGTCCTCAACGTACGACCACAATTGAGTTCAAAATGTATGTCGCTAAGAAAGAAATTTGTTAAGTGAGCTTTGCCCCCTTTTATGCCTTTCCTTGCCACATTTTATTAAGCGAATCACTGCAGTCGTTAAATTAGTCACACCGTTGTTAAGTGAGTCTGGCTTCCCCCGTGGAGTTTGCTTGCCAGAAGGTCGCAAAAGGGGATCACGTGACCCCCGGGACGCCGCAACCGTCATAAATGCGAGCCAGTTAATCAAGCATCCGAATGCGAATCATGTGATCGTGGAAATGCTGCAACGGTCATAAGTGTGAAAAAACGATCGTAAATTCACTTTTTTCAGTGCTGTTGTAAGTTCAAACGGTCACTAAGTGAAGTGTTGTAAGTCGAGGTCTAGCTGTATTGAAATCCGCTCATTTTCAAGAGGCCAAGATTGAGAAACGCTGGACCAGGTGGTCCGTCTGGTCCCTTCCAACTCTTATCATTCATGGCTGGCCGGGGAATTCTGGGAGTCGAAGTCCACCCACCTTCAAGATTGACAAAAGCTCCACCTTTAGAGAATGGCAGGTGGAAACTCCAATCCGCACATTTAATAAAGAATGCACTTGCAGGGTGGATTTGATTTAAACCAACTCGATTTAAATCCTAATTTTTCAAGAGCAGCTGTCATCTCTGTCCCGCAGCGGCTCCTCCTCTGTCCCGCCGTTGACTCACCGACAGTCCCCAATATTGCAGAATATATACAGCCTCCTCGTGCTACATAACTAAGCTCCATTTCATGCTGAATAAACTAAAGTATCAACGTATCTTAAATAGAAAACTATCATTAGATCGATTTTACTCCAAAAGCATTTGATTAAAATAAATGTAATTTTTTAAAACAAATCCGATTAAAAGTTTTAAAAAATCCGATTGAAAAAAATCAACAAATCTACCCCGTGCACTTGAAAGGTAATTTCAGTTATTTGAGTTGCAACCGATGGCTGGATGGATGGATGGCCTTCTGCTCCACCCCTGCCTGGGTCTCCTCCTCTTCCAGGTTGCCACTTCTCAAATTTCCTTGAAGATCTGGTCAATTTCTTTCTCTAACCTTCTTCTTCTTCCTCCTCCTCCTCCTCCTCGCAGGCTTGAACAGCCTTACTTCCACGCCAACGCCCAGTTCTTCCACGCCCTCAGCTGCTGTTCCTCCCTGCAGCGTCTCTGCATCATCTCCCGGAGTGGGACCCTCCAGTCCGACGCCGTGATGTCGTTCATGGCTGCCTGCCGCGAGGTCATCATGTGCCACATGTTCATGGGGGAATCGCTCACCCTTTGCAAAAACCTGCAGCAGACTCTGATACGGAGGTGAGTGCAAGAAATCGCACCAGGTTCTCCTTTTGGCATCTCCCTCTTGGGTCGTTAATCCGGAGAGCGGCTTTTTTTTTTCTTTTTTTTTTTTGAAGGGCAAACATGATGATTTGGCTTCTTTCTATGGAATAGAATAGAATAGAATAGAATAGAATAGAATAGAGACAATAGAATAGGATATAGAATGGAAAAGAATAGAATAGAATCTTTATTGAGAATAGAATAGAATAGAGACAATAGAATAGAATAGAATACAATATAGAATTGAATATAGAATGGAATAGAATAGAATAGAATCTTTATTGAGAATAGAATAGAATAGAGACAATAGAATAGAACAGAGACAATAGAATAGAATATAGAATACAATATAGAATTGAATATAGAATAGAATAGAATAGAATCTTTATTGAGAATATAATCGAATAGAGACAATAGAATACAATATAGAATTGAATATAGAATGGAATGGAATAGAATCTTTATTGAGAATATAATAGAATAGAGACAATAGAATAAAATAGAATAGAATAGAAGAACAGAGTTGGAAGGGACCTTGGAGGTCTTCTAGTCCAACCCCCTGCTTAGGCAGGA
>JANHFT010003812.1:0-11939 GCA_032467955.1 Pseudoxenodon macrops
TTAAGTTAATGGACTTTAGAACTACTGCTAAGAGCTAATTAGTAGTGTGTTCCTATTAAAAACAAGGTTTGTTTGGATGCTGTTTGTGCTGTGTTTCTTGATCCGGCAGCTGGGTCAGAACAGGCAAGCCAGGAGGAGACTCTGTGGCAAGGGATGGGTTTTCCAGTCAGTTCCACAATCGATAGGGCTTTTGGTTAGGACTGATAGAGGAAAAAGGATGCTGCGCTAGGAAGAGACTCTATGGTGGGGGAACCGAACCTCCGGTTGGCTCCAGAATCAAATGGGTGGCTTCCGGTTAGGAGCTTTGTGGCTCTTTGAGTGTTTAAGGTTGCCAACCCCTGTGTTAGACCAATAGATAACAATAGCACTTAGACTTATATACTGCTCCATAGTGCTTTATAGCACTCTCTAAATGGTTTACGAATGCCAACAATCTGGCTCCTCATTTTACAAACCTCAGAAGAATGGAAGGCTGAGTTCTGTCAGGATTGAACTACAGACCGTGAGCAGAGTTTGCTGCCAATACTGCATTCTAACCACTGCACCATCTGGGCTCCTCAGATAAAAAAGAAGAAGCCTCCCTTTCATTTGCAGCCCTTAAAGTGGCCTTGCAGACTTCTCCACTTACTTCATGTGCATGTCACCTTTTTGCCCTGGGCAATGCACTGATTGTCTAAACGTTTTGCAGAACTGAGTAAAACCCAGACATTATATCATCTGCTGGAAGACAGAAGGCTGCTGTTAATCTCCTGACATCTAACTACAACCTTGTTTATGTATGTGGAAATAAAGACTTAAGATGATGGTGTTTCAAGGTCTGGATGAGTCAAGGAGTGGCAGGGAAGAAAGAATTATAGCGATTTTAAATGGTGTAATGCTTGCCCAACCGAAAACCCCAAGGAAGGGCTAACACAGAGACAGAAACACAGACATATTATATTGAAATAGAGGCAATGGGACAGATAGACCTCAGGATTCCAAGGTGATGATTCTTTCTTTCCCCATAATTATTTCCACTATTGCAAGAAAGAAATGAGCTCAACTCTAAACAAACAATTATCTCTTACCAGCCTGAGGTTTAGCAGTGCATGTATATGTAATCACCATTTTTTTTTGAGTGTTAGAATAAAAACAACTTCAGGGCCTGTCTACTAGAAGGTCATGAAATGAGGATAATTAGATTGATTTATAATCTAGGTCACAGCAGATGTTGGCAGCTTGTTAACCTTGGCTGTTCTTGAAAAAAGATAAAACAGGTCAGACTTGGTTAGTATGTGGAATGAGGGACTATCAATAAATCCCAGGATTATAGGCTGGGCTGGGAAATGAAAAAAAAAAAGAATATAAAGAAGGCAATGGCAAACTACTACTTCTTATTGGTGTGGAGAAAACCTCTTAGCGCTCAACTTGAAGGAAACTTTATTTACGTATTCATTGATTACAATTTACAGCCTGCATAAATTAAAACTGTAGTTCTTAGTGTGGATTTCAACTCTCAGAATTCTCAAGGCTGGGAAATTCTGTGATGCTGGTTGGGGAATTCTGGGAGTTGGTCCACACATCTTAAAACTGCCAAAATTGAGAAACACTAATTAAAGCATCCATGAAATCAATAAAACATTAGCATCTTTAAAAAAAAAAAATCCCTGAAGTTGTCTATCAAGTGTTATTCTTTGGTGGTTTAAACTTGCTTCCTCAGGATAAAATGGTGAGTCAGCTTCAACCGAGAATGGCTTTATCTGGCTGATGATCCTGGATCTTCTAGGGTTAGATTGTACATGACAGGGCAATTTTACGGGGGAAAGACAGTCCCCAAAATAACAAGGACTCAAATCGTATAAGAACCTTATAGATAACCAATGCTTTGAATTGGACTGGAAGATTATTAGTACCCAACGCAACTCTTAACAGGCAGGTGTTATTCTGCTGAACTGACTAACACTGGTCAACATATCAGCAACTACATGTTGACCTAGCTGCATCTCCCAGGTTATCTTTAAGAAAAGTACCACATACTGTTAGAATAAATTGCAGTAGTTTAACTGAGCGATGACAAACGTATGGATCACTGTCCTCAATATCTCCTGGTCCAGGAAAAGACATAACTGGCAGTCCTACTAAAGCTGGTCATATAGCGTCCTTGCCATGACAAAATCTCCAGGTTGTACATCAACTCTTTCACTGGGAATGCAAACCTATTAAGAAAAGTAGAAGGAACTTCCATGGAACCAGTAAACATGGACTAACTTATGTTGCTTGGACTCAGATGTGGTTTGTTTTGTCAAGTCCCTGTCAAGTCTCCAGACACTATGTCACTGATATATAATGCAGGACCGTACATTATTTTTGTTACTTAAATTACTTAAATTCACAGGACCAAGAGAGAACCAATTCTGCCAGATCTTACAGGGCTGGCAGAAACCAGAGGAGGCAGGTGGTCATTCAAATAAAAGTGACAACCAGCAATTTGAACTGCATCCAGAAGCATTAGTGGATATCTCGCAGAATTCTGCCTTCAGACTTGTTCCCTTAAAATCAAATGGAAATATTCTTGACCAATTTTGCTTTACGTTTCAATCCTCCCTTGTTTCAAGATTACAACTTTATAAGGATGTTGTGCACACTGGCCACATTGTAACTATATGACAATACTTTTGCCATGAGATGGCTCATATTGAACAAACAATCTATTTCCCACCAACTAGAATTTACCATGGCTTCACATATGTTATTTAATTGTGTGTGTGTGTGTGTGTTTTGATGCTGAAATGGCATCTGGCCATTGTTATCAGAATAATTACAGTAGTCCAACTGGCTATGACTTCCAAATATTTGGATCAACAAGGCTCAACTAATTGGGAGCGCTTAATATTTACATGCCATTACATTAATACCGGAGGCTCAGAGCAAATTCTGAATCCGGAAAAAAAAATTGGATAGAAAGGTTTTGGTTAAGAAGCTTTCAGCTGTATTTGTACTGAAAGTTGGAACAATTTTGCAGTCTTCCTTCTGTAATTTGGATTCCTAAGTTGATGTAATAGTCCCCACGGCAGTAGTATGATTTGCTCTCCGATTCTTATGGTTTTACAGATGATGCCTTTGCTGATCTAATGAATTTTCTGAGACAAACACCCTGGCTTGCAGAGTTGGTTAATTCATTTCTCTTAGTGGGCTGTGGCTCTTTTGTAACAATTGCAGTTTTCCCAATAGGCACTGAAGACATTTGTTCCAAAAAAGAAAAGGGGAAAAAAAAAAAGGATAGATTTATCTGGGCTCAAAAATCTTATCTTACAAACAATGACTTTTATTGAAAATAAGATATAGCAATACTTAGCAATATGGTGCCAACTGCACTCTAAAGGGCACCTGCTCACTTTCCAAATGAAATGAAGTAAAATAATAAATGATGTCTTAACCCTCTTGGACTCTTTATGAGATTTGGATGATGAAGTTTGTTGCGAAAGGAGATGCTGATTTATGGAAACAGCTGCTTAGTGTTCCTAGAAATAATACGTTATTTGCCACGTATTTGTTTGTTTGTTTTTACTTTCCAGCTGAGCTTGTTTAACCCCACAGGGATTTTCTAGTGGTTTCTATTGAAGTATAAACCTTGCACTTATTTAGTTTTTCATCCAACGTTAGCTAGGAGGTATTGCTACTTAGTGTGATTTCATGAGATTTAGGTGAACTCACACTAAATGTTATATGAGAATGAAAAGTACTGCAAGAGAATGTTGAAATCTTAGGTTTTCTCATTTGAGACCTGTTGGGTTTTCATTACAATCCACATAACCTTGCAAGATTTGGGGAAATTCTTAGATGTGAATAGTTGATTCCTAGCATGAGATCACACGATTCATGATCAAGAGACTTCATGTCCCAAGATAATCTTTCCCAACCTGATTTAGATGCGTTGGACTGCAACTCCCTGGCCAACAAGACTGTATTGAATGGGAATTCTGGAATTTGCAGTTGAACACAACTGAATACATCTGTTGATGAAGGCTGATTCAGAGTAAGTGATTCTGAAAATGGACCAAATGTTCAATAGGGAGGCATTAAGGAAAATAATTTCTACAACAAATATTTTTGTTATAGAATGATTACCCTCCAGTCAGTTAGAACTGAGGAAGCTTCTTGGATGAGAAGTGAAGTGTTATCAAAGAAAAAAAAGCAAGTAAGTCCAAGTGCCTTTTTTTGGGGGAAAAAACACCTTTGGGACAACCATGACCTGGATGATTGAGAATCTCCATAGACCTTTGGGGGGAAAATGTACAATTTGATTTTGTATGTTATTTGTTCATGGATAAAGAGACCACTTATTTTTCATATACACAAAACCCCTTGTCATTTTCTAAATAGAATAGCTACTGGGGAGGTAAGAAAAAGATGGGAAAGTAATATGGGAGAATAAAAACATGCAACCCCCCCTGCCCAAATGAGCAACTCATGTTTTTAGTGGTTGGTAAGAGTTTGTTGCAGGTTATAATTAAAAAAAGATCAAGAAAGGGCCTTATCAAAAATATATCTCTATGGCTGAAATATTGTCTTTGTAAAGGGCAGAGAAGACAGAAAGACACATAGAAAGACACCAGAACAATTGTGCAAAGGGATAGATAGTAGTAGTAGAATTCTTCATTGGACACACAAGGAATTTGTCTCTGATGCATAAACTCTCAATGTACATACAAGCAACAAGTGATAAATCGTGATCATAATCATAATGCAATCATCGTAAATCATAAGATACAGGACTCAGTGATAGGATACTAAATAAAAGCAATCAACATAAATCGTGAGATACAAACAACAAAGCAATAGTCATAAGATGCTAAAGGAATAGGTAATAGGAAAGATGAGAAGGATAATATTAATACAGCCCTACTACATGGTTTGATATCCTAGGGCATAAGACAATGTTGTGGGAATTAGTTGTTTAGCAGAGTGATGGCATGGGAGAAAATTGTCTTTGTGTCTAGTTGAGGGGAAAATGTTTGGCGTGCAATGCCCTATAGCATCATTTTGAGGGAAAGAGTTCAAACAGTTCATCTCCAGAATGTGAGGGGTCTGTAGATATTTTCTCGGTCCTTTTTCTGGTTCAGACGGTGTACAGATCCTTCATGGAAGACAGGCTGGTTGCAATTGTTTTTTCTGCAATCCTAATTATCCGTTGAAGTCTCTGTCTGTCTTGTTTGGTTGTTGTGCCATACCAGACATCTATAGAAGTATTACAATGTAAGCAGCATGGTACAATGAAAAATCTGGGAAAGCATGCATAGTCAGGGCCAGTGATTAAGTTAATGAAGATTGATGGGCCTGAGTATCATTATTTTCTTGCATTTATTTATGGCTGATTCAATTTTGTTCTTCCCTCTACCTGTGGGCTTTTTAGCACCATTCACATAGTAGGCAATTCTTGTTCAAGTGCGCTATTCATTTGATTTATAGCAAATTATGCAACCTAGCCTAGTTCATCATCTATGCAAAAGGCTTTTCTAACCGAAAGCAAACACAGAATCTTGCAGCTGCATTATTTCTTACATTACTGCTTACTTAATCATTTCTCTTGCTTGAAATAGTATTTGATATTCCTAAGAAATACGGCAGGTTTAGATATTATGTTCTCTGCATTTTCTTGGCCCTATTTCCGTTTCTCATTTCTTGTAGTTTTTCCCTTTTTTCGTTTCTTGAAGTATCCTCAATTTTACATTCTTATCTCTCTTACTACCCAGAGCACTTTTGTCATTTTTTCCTCTCCTTCTCCATTCTTTTGTCACTTCTCCCCTTTCTTGATTATCTTTTCACTAATATCTTTCCCCAGCACCATTCAGCATAGCTTCTTGTAAAAAAAATGCAAGCCATGGGAACCCCCCCCACTTCACTTGAAATGCAAAAGAATGACCACAGTGAGTTGACAAACTCAGAAACTCAGGAATGCTAAAGGAGAACAACTATGTACTTAAATGGGACCTGGATGACCATATAAATAGTCCTCAACTTATAACCGTTCATTTAGCGACAGTTCAAAATTGTAACAGTGTTGGAAAAAAAGTGACCTTTAGCGGGACCTTGCACTTAGGGCCATCCCAGTATTCTCATGGTCACATGATCAAAATTTCAGTGCTTCACAATGGTTGCAATGTCTTGGAGTCATGTGATTGCCATTTGTGTCTTTCCCAGCCAGCTTCTGATAAGCAGCGTCAATGGGGAAGCCAAATTTGCTTAAGAATCACATGGTTCACTTAACAATTGCAGTGATTCACTTAACAGTTGTGGCAAAAAAGTTATAAAATTGGTTGTAACTCACTTAATAACTGCCTTGCTTGACAGTGGAAATTCTGTTCCCAATTGGGGTCATAAGTCAAGGACTACCTGTCGCTGTTGACTAAGCTAGAGGCTGTTGGAGTCACAGTTTGCTAGGCCTCAAATCATGCATTAACTAATTAACTAGCGGTTGGGTTAGGCAAAAGCAAAGAAACTCTTTTGTGACTTGGTGTAATGTGAAAATCTAGCTACTAATTCCGAAAAGTCCCTTTTTAAAACATATTTTTCTTAAAACTTTTAAACAAGAAGATAGAAAACTAAAATAAAGCAATATAAAGTAAGGAAGAAAAGAAAAAAGAAAAAGCAGAGAAAGCAGAAAAAAAGTGCAAGAAAAGAAAGTTGAAGAAAAATAGAAAAGAAAGAAAAAAGTTATAAAGAAGGAGCTCCAGATATTCTTCACAGAAGTTACAAGTACAAATCTATTTTAATCTTTCTTTCTCTAAAATCACTCTTCTTTCTATAATTTAAACTACGGTATCTAGTCACCAAAACCATAAATCACAAGTTAATTTTCCTCCCATTTTTATGCAAAAACCCATAAAAGACTTTCAGTCACCAATAAAAGTAGATTATGTCTTTTTTCCTAATCAAAGAAGTCGATTAATCCATTTCAGCAAAATCTGTCAGCTTCACCAACCATTCCTCCACAGTGGATACCATCACATCTTTCCATCTCTGTGTGTTTAGAAATCCTACCCCAGTAATCATACCCCGAAATAATCTTCCATGGGCTTTTTTTCTTAACCATTTATCCATTAATCCTAAAAGGAAAAAGTTCTGGTTAAAATCCAATGTTGATGTTTAAAATGTTCTGTATCAAAATATGTACTTGAATCCGAAGTTTTAAAGCTTTTCTACTAAGCTTTAAAAAAAACTTATTTACAGTTTTATTAGCTTATAATGTAACATACAAAGAGAATACAAAAGCAAATATTAGGGAAGTTAGGGAAGGAAAAGGGGAAGTGAATAATGGGGGAAAGTAAGGGAAAAAGAAAAAAAAGGCATTGACTTCTGACTCCTTTGGTGCAGTTGAAGAAGGCATTAAGATCTACGCTCAACTTTTTACTTTTTCATAATAATAGAAACTAGCCATTTCTGTAACAACAAATCTATCTAATCGGTAAAACCCAAAGTTTCATTTTTTCCCACCTCAAGCACAAAGTCCAGAAGTGGTTTTCAAGTAGAAATGAAAGCATTTGTATTTTTTTCTTTAATCTTTGCGATTTCAGTGTTTGTTCTGACATATTTACTGGACAACATCAGCAGCCAATCCCAAAGACTTTAATCTAGCCACATCATAAACACCATTAGTACTCTAAAAGATGAAAATGCCAAAGAGGATTTTATTGAACAAATATTAAGAGAGTTAACAGAGACAGATATTGCCAATCCATGTCCCTTCAGCATACTAGAAATCTAAAGAATGCCAGGGGATGGATCCCTAAACCATCAATTATGCAACAATCTAATTGAACTTTTGGTCATTGTCAAAGTTTAAATTGTCCAGAGACTTGTTTTTCTTAAGAGACAGAAAATACAAATAATAATACCTGCAGATGACATATATCAGTGATGGCTAACCTTTTTCTGCTCGGGTGCCAAAAGGGCACATGCACACGAGATAGCGCACATGTGCATGCCCACACCCATAATGCAATGCCCTCCCCCTGTGTATGTGTGCACTGCCTCCCCATGCTGCCCCCATGTATGTGTGCAGGCCTCACTGAAGCCTCCGAATTTCTGGTTGGCCTTCAATTTCAGGAAGCCTTCCAGAAGCCTGTGGAGGGTGAAAAACTACACAATGAAAAACCGGAAGTTCATTCCTGAACTTCTGGTTGGCCCGTTGTGCCATTTTTCACTCTCCCCAGACTTCATGGCCTCCCCCTGCCCTCCAGATGGCCGACAATCAGCTGGCCAGCCTGCATATGCATGCTGAAGCTGACATAGGGCAACACCTCACGTGCCCTCAGATATGGCTCCACATGCCACCTGTGGCATGCGTGCCATAGGTTCGCCATCATGGACATATATAGTCAATAATTTGGGAAGTGACCATGATTTGTTAATATTGGGCAGTTAATTAATTTTAGCAGATGTTGTATACTAAAGATCCTCCTTTAGCATATGTGGTCCTCTTTACCTTAATGACTATAAGTAAGATTATAAATATATGGCAAGCAGAAGTAATTAACAATAACCATGTTGCAGTCACAAAACTGACTAAGTAGCCTTTCTAATCTAGCTATTAATTGTAAACAAATAGGCTTCAGTTGACTAATAACCATTTCTGCATAGGTATTTCTTATATATACAAAGGAAAAAGGGGTCCACACCACTAACTCTTTTCCAATCTTCTATGATGCCTATACAGTAGTAACTAGTGACGGTTTTAATCTTCTGATTTGTTTATTTATTCAATTTCTACAGCTACTCTTCTCAAACAAGTGACTTTGGAAGGTGAATAATCATTTCATAACAGGATAAAAGCATAGAATATAAACACTAAAAAGGGGGGAGTTCTGTGCAGTCATAAATTTTAAGAATTACCATAAATTTACCTCTGATTCAGAGGTGGGTTCCTACCGGTTTGGACCGATTCTATAGAGTAGGTAGTAAGCTGAACCGGTTCTCATCCATGGAGGCCGCCATGTTTTTTAGAAAAACGTTTTTGAAAATAAAATATTTTTTTGTATTTTTCTGGGGTTTTGTCTTCTGCGCATGCACAGAAGCCAAGTTTCCGGCATTGTGCATGTGTCACTATCTTGTTTTCAGCCTTAAAAAAAATTGTACTGTGCATGCGCACACGTGCAAAGCACATGCGCAGCCACACAGCACAGGAGGCAGCGAATTGGCAGCAAGGTAAGTTAGAATCCACCCCTGCTCTGATTGAGAGCTAAAGCTCTAAAACTTTAAAATATTTCAAAATTTCATCTTTTTCTAAATTTAACATACTGATGCTGTGTGATATTTTTCCTCGAGAACCTAAAATCCAATCATTTTTAATGATATCTTCTTGAATATTTAGAACTTTCTAACTAATATTTAATATAAAAAGGAACCTCTTTAATATCCATTCAATATTCTTTGGGGGGAAGAATCCAACAAAGCTAACCAAAAATTCTACAAAATCAAAAGAAAGCATCTGTCACTGACAGGTATTATATACAGGACTATTATTAAATTTCTGGGGCAAACTTTATGTCTTGAGATGTATATTACAAACAGAGGTTACAAGGAAGGGACTCATTTTTCTTGATCTATTGATTTGCTCAGTAGATTATGCATTGGTAAAATGTTCAGAACTGCAGATAGTATGTGCTTTAAAGGGAAATGGATTTTTAAAAGGTCAAAAAAGCAATTGAGAGGAAATACAATTGTGTGCAATTATATTAAAGAGCAGAGTTATTCAGCTTATTTCATCTGGTGATTAGTTACTAAACTATTTATCTGAACTGGAGTTGATTCAGTTATGTTAAAGCTGAAAATGAGAAGTTCAGTTCAGTTCTGTTTGGTTACTTGAAATTCAAAGCATTTCTATTTTTATAGGCAAGTCATTACAAAGTCAGAGAACTAGAAACTCCCAGTTATATTATTTTGTACAATGCACTGAACTGAAGAAGACACCTAAAATAGAAACCCAGCCATTATTACATATATTACAACATATATTAATAGTGCAAGTAATTATAAGTAAAATGAAGGTATAGCAGTGGCCTCATAGCTGGATGTCCAATTCTAGGCAATTGCCTCTGGTATTGCTTCATGCAAATATTCTAGGGAACCAGAGAACACACATCATGGGCAATCTTGCCCAATATGTTTAATACTTTGCATATCAACACCACAATTGCAACAAGGGGAATCTTTCCATCCCCACTGATAATGGGCAAAGGCACTTCCTTCTAGTATCACACCTGATTCTGTTCAATTATGACCAGACAAATCGAGACAGATTAAAACCAGGTAGTTTGGTAGAAGGATCATTATGGTCAGGCCACAGGAAGGTACCTTGGACCATTCCTCTCTCCAGACATTCTAGGGTTAAACTGAGTAAATGTTAAGTGAATAGCTGTTTCCCAAGCTGGCCTACATGATTTCAAACTTGTGATGGGCTATACATTGTCCTGGTGATAGGAAAGGCCTTGTTGTTCAGGATCTGTGACCATATCCAAATGGGAGCTTGTTGTCTTGTAATGTGGGTCGACATGATATTGCTAAGTACTGGTAATCAGTGCAGGCATGGGATGCAATGTACCAGAGATTATATGTGTTGTCTTATGGAGTTGGACATGACCATTTGGGTGTGAGCACTATTAAGTCACAAGCTGGCACAATATTCAGCCAAAGTTGTCTGTAAAACAGACAGTCAATCCAGAGGGGTATGTTGTCTCCCTGGAACAAAAATCAAATATGGGGCTAGGAACCTTACAAAAATAATAAAAGTCACAGATTACTACTCTTTTCTCCTACTACATGTAGGGACAAATGACACAAAAAAATACTTGAAAACAATATTAAGTAATTATGAGCTGCTAGGCAAGAAAGTTAAGGAGTTAAACAGTAGACAAGTAGTTTTTCATCTGTACTGCCAACAAAAGATCAACATCCAGTAAGAGAACAAATGATTCTAGAAGTGAACCACTGGCTAAAGGATTGGTGTTGGCAAAAAACCTTTAGATTCCTGGAACATGGTCTGCACTCGCTCCATAATGGACTTTTGGCAAGGTATCACAAAGACTGGGGAAAATGTTTTTGGAAAATGACTAGCTCAAGGGGAGAAGGTGACCAAATAATAAGGTAAGGAGGGATGGGAAGGAAGACAAAATCAAACACCAAATAAGAGACACAGGTAGCATACTCATAGCTAGACATAACAATCATAAAAAAATGAAAAAATAGATCCAGGAAACTACAGAACTATCATCCTGACCTCAGTAAGGCATTTGATAAAGTAGACCATGGCCAGCTACTAGATAAAGTAGAAAAATGTGGGGTAGATAGCAACACCAGATGGATTCATAACTAGCTGACCAACCACACTCAACTTGTAGTCCTCAATGGAACTGCATTTACATGGAGGGAAGTATTAAGTGGAGTACTCTAAGGCTCTGTTTTAGGCCCAGTATTCTTCAACATCTTCATCAATGACTTGGACAAGGGGATAGATGGGAAACTCATCAAATTTGCAGATGACATCAAGCTTGCAGGAATAGCCAACACTCCAGAAGATAGGCTTAAGATACAGAAGGATATTGACAGATTTGAATATTGGGCGCTATCTAACAAAATGAAATTCAATGGTGAAAAAAGTATGGTTCTACATTTAGGCAAGAAAAACAAAATGCACAGGTACAGTATATATGGTATCCTGTTCAATAGTAGTAACTATGAGAGGGATCTTGGAGTCCTAGTGGACAACCATTTAAATATGAGCCAGCAGTGTGCAACAGCTGCCAAAAAAGCCTACACAGTTCTAGGTTGCATAAACAGGGGGGTGGAATCAAGATCACGTGAAGTGTTAATACCACTTTATAATGGCTTGGTAAGGCCACACTTGGAATACTGCATTCAGTTTTGGTCGCCACGATGTAAAAAAGATGTTGAGACTCTAGAAA